>JAWPHD010007332.1:0-130496 GCA_037043455.1 Cyrtodaria siliqua
ATAATGAACATGTGTCGATTAAAAGCATAGGTTTATTCATGGGTTCTTAAAAACACCTGTGATTGAATATGTGCATCAAAGAGATAAAAAAATAAAAAATAAAAAAATAACTTGTGGGAAGGTTTTATCAATTTTTTATTTAACTTCTCCACTATTTTTAAAAATCATTGAAATTAAATGACGAAACAGTGTGTTGAAAGTCCTGTGTTTACTGCAAACAAAAAAATAGTTAGTTTCGGAGGGTTTGAGAAACGAAAAATTAAAAACTCTGGCCTAATTTTAGAAGTGCTTTATGTATCCGTTATGTATCCATGTTGCCATAAAACAGAACTAAACATTTAGTCTGATATTTACTTGGGATAATAAAGCTAAATTTCTCAACCATTCATATAGGAGAACAAATATAATTGTCCACAAATTTATTGAATGACCCTCGTACTTGTATGAAACTTCAGAGTTAATAATTTTCTAGGTAACCCTGAAAATGATCAAGCTATAATTCATATATGATTACAATAGCTATAATTCATATATGATTACAATAGCTATAATTCATATATGATTACAATAGCTATACTTCATATATGATTACAATAGCTATAATTCATATATGATTACAATAGCTCATATATGATTACAATAGCTATAATTCATATGATTACAATAGCTATAATTCATATATGATTACAATAGCTCATATATGATTACAATAGCTATAATTAATATGATTACAATAGCTATAATTCCTATATGATTACAAAGCTATAATTCATATATGATTACAATAGCTATAATTCCTATATGATTACAATAGCTATAATTCATATATGATTATAACATCTATAATTACTATATGATTACAATAGCTCATATATGATTACAATAGCTATAATTCATATATGATTACAATAGCTATAATTCATATATGATTACAATAGCTATAATTCATATAAGATTACAATAGCTATAATTCATATAAGATTACAATAGCTATAATTCATATATGATTACAATAGCTATAATTCATATATGATTACAATATAGCTATAATTCATATATGATTACAATAGCTATAATTCCTATATGATTACAATAAAGCTATAATTCATATATGATTACAATAGCTCATATATGATTACAATAGCTATAATTCATATATTATTACAATAGGTATAATTCATATATGATTACAATAGCTATAATTCCTATATGATTACAATAGCTATAATTCATATATGATTACAATAGCTCATATATGATTACAATAGCTATAATTCATATATTATTACAATAGGTATAATTCATATATGATTACAATAGCTATAATTCCTATATGATTACAATAGCCAAATTCATATATGATTACAATAGCTATAATTCGTATATGATTACAATATAGCTATAATTCATATATGATTACAATATAGCTTTAATTCATATATGATTACAATAGCTATAATTCATATAAGATTACAATAGCTACAATTCATATATGATTACAATATAGCTATAATTCATATATGATTACAATATAGCTATAATTCATATATGATTACAATATAGCTATAATTCATATATGATTACAATAGCTCATATATGATTACAAAAGCTATAATTCATATATGATTACAATAGCTATAATTAATATATGATTACAATAGCTATAATTAATATATGATTACAATAGCTATAATTCATATATGATTACAATACAGCTATAATTCCTATATGATTACAATATAGCTATAATTCATATATGATTACAATAGCTATAATTCCTATATGATTACAATATAGCTATAATGCATATATGATTACAATACAGCTATAATTCATATATGATTACAATAGCTATAATTCCTATATGATTACAATATAGCTATAATGCATATATGATTACAATATAGCTATGATTCATATATGACTACAATAGCTATAATTCATATATGATTACAATATAGCTATAATTCATATATGATTACATTAGCTATAATTCCTATATGATTACAATAGCTATAATTCATATATGATTACAATAGCTATACTTCATATATGATTACAATATAGCTATAATTCATTTATGATTACAATATAGCTATAATTCATATATGATTACAATAGCTATAATTCATATACGATTACAATATAGCTATAATTCATATATGATTACAATACCTATAATTCATATATGATTACAATAATATTCTAGATTTAGGCATGCATTTATTGATAATCAACATTTACATTTACTGAAACATTTTTTTATTAGTAACAGAGTTAAACAATTATTTTTAATAGAACAAAGTGTTTTTTTTGAAAACAATGGCATGATTGAATTAATGAATTAAAATGGACAATAAATTATACAGGTTATTTAGAGAAGCTCCCAGAGCATGTAATTTCTACAGCCTACAAACCAGCACTACAGTCTTATGGTAGCAAGCTTGCCTCGTAAGATGTAGCACAAAGGATGCAAGTTTTAGACAATGTCCCATAATGAGATTGTGCACGTCACTTACATTGCTTTAACCATCAGTGCACAGAGATTATTTAACTGCTGGATCCATTATAGGGAAGGTAGGCATGTGAATCAAAACAAAACATGCGTACCGCTGGTGAAATATTTTGCTATGATCAATTCTTTGCAGTAAAAATAATCTTTTTATTACATTATAGATGAGTTATGTGTATAATTGTAACTAAAAGTTCTTGCTTTGTTCATTGAAGTCACGACTCAATGTCAAAGTTAGTTATTTTTGTGTTTTGAGTTCCAAGATTTAATGATTATGAATTTTCTTTCACTGAGAAATCCCGATCTTTTACCCATAGAAATGTACACACTCTACGTTGCTCTGGGAGCCCCCTCTATAACCCTAGTGGTGTGATGATGAGCTCTAAAACAAACAATTCAGAATCTACCCTGTGTGATC
The DNA here is from genome assembly GCA_037043455.1 of Cyrtodaria siliqua. Classification (NCBI taxonomy): domain Eukaryota; kingdom Metazoa; phylum Mollusca; class Bivalvia; order Adapedonta; family Hiatellidae; genus Cyrtodaria; species Cyrtodaria siliqua. The sequence goes on from JAWPHD010007332.1 coordinate 2,931, forward strand.
AATACCACACAAGTTTGCATTACCAGCCATTGAGTAAACTTTTAATAGCATTATATTTTCACTTAAATTCTCCACAGTTGGTTGGGTTATTTATTCAAGGCTCGCATACACAAATGCAAACATTTACAGAAGCTACCTGGGTTTCCAAGATCAATCATTGAACATACACTTCTCCACCGATATCACAAATATATAGATTATTTTTATATAGCAAATGGATATTGGAGCCTAGAATTTGTTTTCTATCTTTTATTCGAACCACAGCATACGGTAGCAAATAAATTAAAAAATAAATGTATACATGTAAGAATACGACATATTGTACCCCTTGCCACCCATAGAAGGTTGCTTCTAAATTCTCAAAAATCTTTAGTTATCATCTCTTGCAATTCCCTCATCTCTTGTAATTCTGTAAAGAATGGTGTTTACAATTTATGCATTAATTTCATGTATTATCACATATATGTAAACAATGAGATGTTAATAAACATAAACATTCATTTATTAGTACCGGTAGTAAACAAATTAAAATAAATCAAATATATTCAATACCTTACCTTTTGTGCCCAATGTGTTTCAAATCTGACAAATCCAGGTAACAAACTTTTAATTATTTTGAAAAAATCCTGTTTGAATACAGCTATGTTTGAATACAGCTAGATTGCCAATAGAAATTCCCATTATTCCGTAATACAATAATTTGTTTGTATGGTGTTTACGTCATTTTCAACACATATAAGGTTATATATGATGGTCAATTTTTTGTGGTGGAGGCAGATCACCCACTTTTCCTGGGTAGAACCAGTACTGTACACCTCCCGCCGTAATACAATAACAACGTCCCGAAGAACATATCCTTTTCCATGCTTACCTTTAATTAAGACTTTTCTCATTAATTATTCACGAATGTGTGGAGTTAATTACATGGCAATAATGAAGACACTGTCAATACACAGGTAGAGAATGGCCATTGCATGTATTGGCCTTCCATAGAGGAGTATAGAAGTTAAACAGGAACAAGTCAAGCCATACCAAACCCAGTCATCAATATTTCATACTCCATCATTAAGTCATGCAGGTCAGATCGTTGAAGATAGGCATAAAAGCTTTATATAACAGGTTCTTTGTTTTAACTTGATATAAAGTGCCCTGTAGACATGCACAATCTAAGTCGACTGATCTCCAGAAACAGGACTTTTAATAATTAGAATACTTTATTCAAACAAAGCAGGGACTAATTTGTTTTGAACACTTTCTAAACGAAGAAATTTTTAAAATGATCTGAAATTTATTATGTTTTTTTACATACTAAAAGGGCCCATGAAGGAATAATGTACTGACTGTAACCAAGTTTTATTAAAATCTGTTGAGCGATTTTAGACATGTCGGCTTGATAGATATGATATAACATTTTATCACAACAAAATCAGCTGTTTTGGAGAGGTTGTTTAAATTACTTTTATTTTAATATATTTTAAGAAACAGTGGCCATATTGGTTGACAAGCAACAAGACAAAACACAAGACTGAAATGGCACTCCTGAAGGAACATTGTGGCCAAGTTTTATTAAAACCATTGAGTAATTTTAAGAGACGTTTTTATATATATTCCTATAAAATTTGATTTGCTGTGTTGGCCATCTTGAATAAGCACACAATCGTCATGTGATCTAGATCATACCATGGAACATGCACATAACATTTTATTAAAACAAAATGAGATGTTGTTTGAAATTACTTTATTTTGATATTTTTTAAAGTAACTGCATTGTCTTGGATGACAAGCAGCGCCGAAAAACAAATGATGGTGAAATACCATCACTAAGGCTCACTTAGGCCAGTAGAGCTAAAAAAGTATTGACTGTATTAGAAACATGTCTGAAACCACTGCATTGTTTGTTCCTCCGTACACATACATGTTTGTTCTACCGTACACATACATGTTTGTTCCTCCGTACACATACATGTTTGTTCTACCGTACACATACATGTTTGTTCCTCCGTACACATACATGTTTGTCCTACCGTACACACACGTTTGTTCCTCCGTACACATACATGTTTGTTCTACCGTACACACACGTTTGTCCTACCGTACACACGTTTGTCCTACCGTACACACACGTTTGTCCTACCGTACACACACACGTTTGTCCTACCGTTCACACACATGTTTGTTCTACCGTACACACACACGTTTGTCCTACCGTACACATACATGTTTGTTCTACCGTACACACACATGTTTGTCCTACCGTACACATACATGTTTGTTCTACCGTACACATACATTGTCTTCTGCTGCGATTATGACATACCCATCAGTAAAATGCAGCTATTTACATTAACCAGTTCCAACAAAAATATTTAAAGGCACATTTTATAAAACACTATTACATTTACCCAGTACATTGAGGCGGACAAAGTGCACATATCTATACGCATAGTTATCATCCTACAGACATACAAACAGGAACAGAATTTCATGTTGAAGAAGAAATAAACTTATTTAATCGTGTATTTATTATTAAAACTTCTTCGGCCAAGTTTAGTCATGAGCAGAGCCAACTGCCATCTCAGAGCATCTAGATTTTTAAAAAATCAGGGGGAGCAGGCGCCCGAACCCCACCAGCTGGTCGCGGCTTCGCCTCTCAACAGGTCACTTTGGCTGCCTAATACATCAATTATATCCTAGCTAGCCCCAGCCAAACCATCGCTATTCATAACACCATGTTGAGTCGCTACCATTCAGCTGTTCATAATGTTCCGAATCAAAATCGAAAGTGTCAGCACTTAGTCTCCGAAAGCAAATGAAGAACTAACAAGAGGGAGGTCAATGACCTTGAAGCTCTACTGATTGATTTTGATTTCAGGAAGTAGTCGCTACAAACTTGTTTTTTGAAAAATTATTTTTAGCCGTGGCGGCCATCTTGAATTTCCGGCCGACCTGAAATTCTGCTGGGATCAATGAGACATCAAGAGCAACATTCCTGTGAAGTTTTATGAAAATCCATCAAGTAGTTTCAGAGGAGTAGTCGCTACAAGTTTTCATTATATAACTCTATGTAAACAAAGATGGCCGCTGACAGCCATGTTTAACATCGAATCAAAACGATTTTTGACAAGGACCAACATCATGTCATGCTGATCATTTTAGAAAACGTCCAATATAATATCGCTTATAGTTTTCAAAAAGTAGTCGCTACAAACTTGTATTTTTAAAATTTATTTTTAGCCGTGACGGCATCTTGAATTTCCGGCCGACCTGAAATTATGCTAGGATCAATTAGACATCAAGAGCAACATTCCTGTGAAGTTTCATGAAAATCCGTCAAGTAGTTTCAGAGGAGTAGTCGCTACAAGTTTTCATTATATAACTCCATGTAAACAAAGATGGCCGCTGGCAGCCATGTTTAACGTCGAATCAAACGATTTTCAACAAGGACCAACATTTTTTAAAAACCTATTTTTAGATTTGGCGGCCATCTTGGATTTCACATCAACATGATTTTTTGCTAGGATCAACTAGACTTCATGGGCAACATTTCTGTAAAGTTTCATGAAAATCCATTCAGTAGTTTTAGAGGAGTAGTCGCTACAAAAACGACGGACGGACAGACAGACAGACGGACAGACGGACGCTGCACCACGGCATAAGCTCTGCTGATCAGTCGAGCTAAAAATAGGTCCAAACCAAGTCATTACCCATGTCTTGCTGATTCCCACGTCAAACCATGTCACTACCCATGTCTTGGTGATTCCATGTCAAACCATGTCACTACCCATGTCTTGGTGATTCCCACGTCAAACCATGGCACTACCCATGTCTTGGTGATTCCCAAGTCAAACCATGTCACTACCCATGTCTTGGTGATTCCCACGTCAAACCTGTCACTACCCATGTCTTGGTGATTCCATGGTCAAACCATGTCACTACCCATGTCTTGGTGATTCCCACGTCAAACCATGTCACTACCCATGTCTTGGTGATTCCCATGTCAAACCATGTCACTACCCATGTCTTGGTGATTCCCACGTCAAACCATGTCACTACCCATGTCTTGGTGATTCCCATGTCAAACCATGTCACTACCCATGTCTTGGTGATTCCCAAGTCAAACCATGTCACTACCCATGTCTTGGTGATTCCCACGTCAAACCATCTCACTACCCATGTCTTGGTGATTCCCACGTCAAACCATCTCACTACCCATGTCTTGGTGATTCCCACGTCAAACCATGTCACTACCCATGTCTTGGTGATTCCCACGTCAAACCATGTCACTACCCATGTCTTGGTGATTCCCACGTCAAACCATGTCACTACCCAGGTCTTGGTGATCCCCACGTCAGGGTAATCGAGTGCTACACAGACTGAGCTATAAATGAGGCCAAGTTAAAATGCGTTAACATAATATAGCTTATATTCTATTTACGTAGTCACATGTTCGGGCATTGGATTGTCCATGCTTGCAGATGCGAGCAGTCGTAACACTATGATTTGCAGGTAACTAACTTTCAATTATTTTTGAAGTCTTGTGTAAAAAGGGATTCAGTTAGTTTATGTTTGCCAAAGTCACATTCAGCACACACAAAATCTTTGGCAGATATAAAATACCGGTAGTCAAAGGAAGTTAAAAGCAGAGCATAAAGTGCCCCTAAAAAAATAACTTACCAGATGATCCAATTTAGAATCCGATCCAAAATTGTATTACCGGTATACCAATCTATAAAGTCTCTTGCATATTTACATAAGGATCATACCATGGAAGAAATCGAGTAAAAATTTCAAGTTGTTAAGCAATTCATGCACAAAATAATGCAATATCCGCACCCTTTTTATTACTAATATGTATAATATTCTGTCAAAAAACAACACTCATAAAAGGTAGTTACTATAATATCAGATAATCTTATCTGTGGAATCTTCAATATAGTATTTGTGAATGCAAGAGAAAAGGTCGCAACTTAAATAAAGCTAGATAATTCTTTACCTGATCCTGAATGCCTGTTCACAGTGGAATAATTGGTCACTGTTTGTTATGTAAACTTGGTTTGCCTGCCAAATTATGGTTCAATTTTGAAAGAGATGAGTGTGTATGATTTAAAAGGTATTGTATGAAATAGGAATATTGCAAATAATTGTTACACCCACATTTTTGAAGAAAAAAAAGGATTTATTGAAATAGCCTCCGTTTGTCCGTCTGTCCGTCCGTCCGGTACCACTGAACGGAATTCCACCAAACTTAGTATATGACTTCCCATATGATAATGGGGTGCAAGAGCAACATTATTTTTGGGTCAAAAGGTCAAATACACTAAAAATTCAATTACACTGTCATTTTTCCATATTTTTGCACATAACTTGGTATATGTAATCGTCTATTAAAGACAAACAACATACACTGAACAAAATTCCTAATTACTCACTTTTGTATCTTAACTAATTTTCTTATTTTAAATTTATGTTAGAATAGATATGTGATAAGTATTTTGTTTTGACCCATAGTTTGTAAAACATTTAAGTTTTGTTTAAATTGTTACATCTTTTGAGAGTTACACTCCCTTTATATGAAAACATGAAATGTGCTGATAAAACACATGAGTCAAAGATCACTTAAAGATATAAAGGACAAGGTATGATAAGGGGGTATTTTGGCCCCCAATATATTCAAAATGCAGAAAAATAATATTTACATATAATCTATTATGCATATTGAAGTAAATTGATCATAATCTATCTTCAAAATATATTTTTATTTATTTTATTTATCTAGAAGATTTAATAGGGTCTCAAAAACCGGTATTTTTTGTCATTTTGTTATATTTTGTAGATTTTGGACCTTTCTGGGCAAGATTTTGATACTAAAAATATAGAGCGCACCTCCGAGCACACACAGTTTTTGATGCATCCATATCAAGTACCTGTTTCAACAAAAAATCAGCTGTGCTCGAGGGTGCGCTCTGTATTTCCAAGACCAAAAACTGATCGAAAATTGCTGAAAATGAACAAAAATGCCATTTTTTGAAAGAAAAGGCCTTGTTTGTGAGGCTGGTAAACTCATTTAGAGCCTTCAAACATACTTGTAATGAGTTTTACTATTGATTCAGTTCATTTGTAGTTAAATTAGATATTCAAAACTTGTGCATTAAAACTTTCATTATTGGGGGCCAATTTTGTCCCTTATCATACCTAGTCCTTTCTTAAAATTGGTATGAAATAAAAGAAAAAAACATAAAAAATTGACCCATTTATTGCAGATTCTCCGTCTATAAAAAAATGAAATATGGATAATCTTAAATTACCTCCCTTTAAATTGAATATTGTTTGAAATTCAAGTAACTGTAATTCAGCGTTAACATTAATTATTTCGAAAATTTCTTTTGCAAATGCATTTGTAGTGGTAATGCTACTTGATGTCAAAATAATTTTAACAGGCCAACTTTAGAATTAGGAACATCGAAAGCTTCACTAACTCGAAGTAGGTACTTAATAAAATCCTATATACCCAGTTGTATAAGTGTTATAACTTATTTCTAAGAAAACACATTGACAGTTTTAAAGTATGTTCATGCAATCAGAGCAGACGATTTGCACTCGTTATTTTGCAGTTTAACCGTATCTCGAATCAAGCTCAAAATACACAAAACAATGAGAATATTATTGACATATTCTTAGGTAGGTACTTAGCAAAGAAATAAAAAAAACTAATGGTATTTCTGCTTTTAAAAGTATGACCAATTTGATGTGGAAGTAAATGTTAGAAAATCTTTTTTTCTTTCCAACATCACCCATTCAAATAAAACTTCAAATTGAAATACTTTGAAATTGACACTGCAATGAAAATGAGAGCATATATATGGCAAACATAGGATAATGATACAAATACACAATGTACCTGAATAGTGTTATCATCACCCTTATGAAATAATAACACTTATTATGAATCAATATGTATTAAAACTTCATTCTGAGAAAATGCCACTTAATCCCATTACACACGAGGTGATAAATCATCCAGAATAACATTGATAATAAACTGCAATGAAAACGAGAGATAAGCTGTAACCGGCTATATAAAATATGGCAAATGTAGCCATAATGGAAGAATTAGACTGATCTGTATGACAGTGAAAGCCACTCAAGTTCTCTGATCATATTCAAGATCATATTTTAGATAGCATCCCTAAGACTGGATGACGAAATATATTAAAGAGACCAATATATCAGACGAAATATATTAAAGAGACAAATATATCAGTCAGTGTATATATGATGTAATTATCAATGTAATTATGAACAACACTGACAACTGTGTTGTTGTAGATGTTTTAATCACAGTAAACATTGTAACAAGAAATTCATAAATGTTGAAGTTCCTCTTTGAAAAATTGAGCCAGTTCAGTACTGTATTTAACATAAAGAGTTTGCAAAGTTTTGCATCCTAAGTTTGTTCACATGCTTGAGCCAAATGCGTACTCTGTCAATAATGAAACTTTGCAGGAATACTATTTGCTGTGTTACGAGTTGTTTTAGTCTTTTTTCCGAAAGGAAAGATCTTACGTAGCCATGTGCCATTCGATTAACTGTTATTACATACAATATATAGCGGAAATTCTCGTGTCACGTTTCTTTTTCCTTTCAGTATATATATATGGTAGGTTCCATATTGTAAACAGGGATCCACCTTGTAAAGGTACATTAATAAACAAGAGGTCAATGACCTTGAAGCTCTACTGATTGATTTTGATATCAGGAAGTAGTTGCTACAAACTGTTTTTTTGAAAATCTATTTTTAGCCGTGGTGGCCATCTTGAATTTCCGGCCGACCTGAAATTTTGCTAGGATCAATTAGACATCAAGAGCAACATTCCTGTGAAGTTTTATGAAAATCCGTCAAGTAGTTTCAGAGGAGTAGTCGCTACAAGTTTTCATTATATAACTCTATGTAAACAAACCAAGAAGTAGTCGCTACAAAGTTGTATTTTGAAAATCTATTTTTAGCCATGGCGGCCATCTTGAATTTCTGGCCGACCTGAACTTTTGCTAGGATCAATTAGACATCAAGAGCAACATTCCTGTGAAGTTTTATGAAAATCCGTCAAGTAGTTTCAGAGGAGTAGTCGCTACAAGTTTTCATTATATAACTCTATGTAAACAAACATGGCCACTGGCAGCCATGTTTAACGTCGAATCAAAATAATGTTCGACTTGAATAACCATCATGTCATGCTGATCATTTTAGAAAAAGTCCCATATCAATATCACTTATAGTTTTCAAGAAGTAGTCGCTACAAACTTGTATTTTGAAAATCTATTTTTAGCAATGGCGGCCATCTTGAATTTCCGGCCGACCTGAAATTTTGCTAGGATCATTTAGACATCAAGAGCAACATTCCTGTGAAGTTTCATGAAAATCCAACAAGTAGTTTCAGAGGAGTAGTCGCTACAAGTTTTCATTATATAACTCTATGTAAACAAAGATGGCCGCTGGCAGCCATGTTTAACGTCAAATCAAAACGATTTTTCGACAAGGACCAACATCATGTCATGCTGATCATTTCAGAAAAAGTCCCATATCAATATCACTTATAGTTTTCAAGAAGTAGTCGCTACAAACTTGAATTTAAAAAATCTATTTTTAGCTTTGGCGGCCATCTTGGATTTCACATCAACATGAATTTTTGCTAGGATCAACTAGACTTCATGGGCAACATTTCTGTAAAGTTTTATGAATATCCATCCAGTAGTTTCAGAGGAGTAGTCGCTACAAATAAAAGTTAACGGACGGACGGACAGACGAACGCCGCACCACGGCATAAGCTCTGCTGATCTCTGATCAGTAGAGCTAAAAACATTAAGGATCACCACAAAATTTAAATGAGAAAGTACATTATCTACTCAAGTTCTATGCTAAATATAGCTAGTATATATACTGGCGTTGTCATACTACAGCAATACCTTGCCTCGTTAAATTATATGCTAGACTACTGTTCCAATTGCCAAAGTGCCCTACCAAATTAAGGCAATAGGAATGTCTTGGTTTTATTCCACAACCAGCATTGTATGTACGGTATGCCAAAACTGGTGTATGTATTATAGAGCAATGTCACTGTACACTTTCGAATTCCTCCTTTATACAGAATTCTGATGTGAAATGTCTGTTTGCTGCCATGCATGCTCCTCTTTACTGACGTCTGACAGCACCAATTCTATCAGTACATTATTTTCCCTCTCATTTAACTTATTTTTAATGCCATTTTTAAATAAAACACTGGAAATTTAAAAGAGATTATCGTAAAATGAAAGAAAGGACCGGTGCTCCTTTTCACATGCAAATGCTAAGAAGAGTGCTTCGGTAACTGGTAGGGAACTCGGGGTGAAATTTAAAGAGTCTGGGTACTTTGAAGAGTATCCTTTCAAGCCAGAGTTTTCTGGTAGCGTACCGTGTACGATATACACCTAAATAAAATGAAGAAAGAGTGTACTGACAATTTCAATGGTGTATGTTTGTGTGTTCTGAGGGTTTATATTGCCAATGCCCAATAAGGCAATGTAGTCAGTCTGGACTATTGTATGTGTGGGTTTGTGTTTGAGGGTTTATAGCGCCAATGCCTAACAAGGCAAAGAAGTTTGTCTGGACTATTGTGTGTGTGTGCTGTGGGTTTATAATGCCAATGCCCAATAAGGCAAAGTAGTCAGTCTGGGCTATTGTCTGTGTGTTTGTGTCTGAGGGTTTATAGTGCCAATGCCCAGTAAGGCAAAGTAGTTGGTCTGGACTATTGTCTGTGTGTTCTGAAGGTTTATAATGCCAATGCCCAATAAGGCAAAGTAGTCAGTCTGGACTATTGTGTGTGTGTGTTTGTGTTTGAGGGTTTATAGTGCCAATGCCCAATAAGGCAAAGTAGTTGGTCTGGACTATTGTGTGTGTGTGCTGAGGTTTACAGAGTCAATGCCCAATAAGGCAAAGTAGTCGGTCTGGACTATTGTGTGTTTGTTTTTGACTGTATATGGGGACCTCAGTTTTACATCTGGTCATGTAGAATATACTTGGAAGTGTAAATCAGAGTGCTACAGGTGAGCTTTAACGTCTAAAATATAGCATGTCTAGGGTATGGGTACAATAAACAGTGACAACGGGGAAAAAGAAGAAAGATTTCTATAATTATCCGCTAAAGATTTCTTTTTGGCTCAGGTAAATGTAATTTAAATTCTAATAAATTAGTATTTGAACTATTTATTACTAATGGAAGAGTAGTATTTAATTTTAAATCAAGTTTACACACTGTATGATATCATGAATAGGTGAAATTTGAATAAATTGGACAGAACACTTACATAAAGTAAACATTCCTGATGTATACCTTAGCATTCAGTTACCTACCAGGATAAACGCTTGTCAATAATTGTCATATGAACATGATGACAGCGCAAAAGAATGAACGCCTAGGATGCAATGTTTAATGCTTGAACATTAAATTATCCAAATACTTTTCAATCTATAGGATGCTAATTCATGCTATAGGAAATTGCAGACAGGACTCAATTTTTTTTTTTAGTTCCATGGAGTGAAAGAAACTTAGCTGTCAAACACTGCAGCAGGGCTACCATAAAACAATTAAGAAAAAGCCTGAGATTTTTGGAAATGCTGAATTTGAGCGCGCGAAGCGAAAATTTCAAAATCGATTGACAAAAAAAAATAAATTACAATGTATATACAACATATTACATTCTACGTATCTTATTCATACTTTTCCATTACCCAGATGTTGAGATTTCACCTTATTTTCGGCCATACAATTTGTGTTACTCGGTTTTTATCCTTAGCTTCAATTCATAATTTTGCATTGTAAAGATGTTGAGACTTGTTTTTATTTTCAGTAGGTGATAAAATTTGTGTTACTCGGTTTTTATCCTTAGGTCCTAAAGAAAAATAATAATCTTTGACAGAGTAAAAAGACGATAATTTTCGAGATTTTGATTTTAAAGATACATATATTGAAGCAATTTGCATGAATGTACAAGAAATATGCAGGGATTTTTATTAAAAGGATCAAGCAGTAGATACCTTAATTTTAACAGTAAACTTGGTTGAACATCAAGGATTAAGACCGAGTTTATCACCTACCAGAATGTATTGGTTATGTCTTATTCCTGGTCACTGATTGGTCAGTTTTTTTGATGATGCTCTATCAAAATTATGAATAGTGAATCAAAAATCTTTCTCAGAGTATAAAGATACCATTTTTTACGCTTTAAAAAATAATAATTTTGAAACGGATACATAATTATATGTCATTAATATTCATCAGGGCTTCCGTTAATGGGCGTACGGCCGTAAATTACGTCCAAAAATCGTAGTTGTACGGCGAAAATTAACATCAAAGGCGTACCGCGATCGTTTACTACGGACGTCCCATGATCTGTAAATTACCGATTATAGCCCCGCCCATCTAATCTAATTTCATTTGAGACTGCCGACGTAACAAGTTGTAAAGCAATTAAAACTCAGTGGAGCCTGTAATTGACAGGTAAATCCGGTTTTGTCCAGTTTTTATCAAGGGTCACACGCATGACTGGTGAGAGTGTTAATTAGATAATTGGCCTAGCCGCGCATTTCACAAAATGAACGCCAAATTGCTTAATTTATATTTATTAACCACAAAGTTGAAACTCCTTACACAAACAGATTATACTTATAAGGCTATTTCTTTTATATCTTTGTGTCATTTTTCTATGTATTTATCAAAGTTACAAATAGAAACGAAGTACGACAAACAATATTTAATAATCTCTAACCTAGGGGAGAGAACTCTTCGCAAATGGAGACTAAACACGGAAGTGAAATTATCACTGGCAAAAACAATCGATTGCTTTGATAATAAATTAAAGAATCTGTTACATTTATTCTTACACTTGACAGTGTTACATACCTTTCATTAATGTATGCCAATTTAAAAGCTTTCCTGGACTGATAAATTGAAAACTGTTTGCAAAATGTAATTTACTGTATAAAACTTGTGGGTGGGGTATGGCACGCAAAGGGAAATTAAGTATTTTTAGTTTGAAACCGTTTATATAATGAGGTCATCAAATATTTTCTTTTATAAACATATAGATGATTATAATTATCCGTTTTTTCTTTTTAACAATTTAGATGGGTTGTTTCCCTCAATACCAAGCAGAATCACTGACTCAAAGACTGAATGCCATGCCCAAACACTGGAACTTCCTAAATTTTCCCCATGAACTTCCAAATTTGATACACAGGAAGTTCGAACTTCCTAAATTTGAACCTTAGTGGAAGCCCTGATTCATATACATGTATATACAGGATTTTAAAAGAATCACACATAAATACTTTTAAGTTTTACAGTAAAATTGGTTAAACATCTAGGACAAAGACCTTGTCTATCACCTACCAAAAAAAGTCAGTCTACTTTGATGATGCTTTAGCAAAATTATGAATAAGTTGTTTTATCGGAAAGAATTTATAAAGCTTATTACTTGGATACACATTTAATCTCTCAGGATTTTGTTGTTTTATTTACAGTGTTATATTTTGTCCGATCATATTAGGTCGATCTTGCATAATAAAGATTAACATGTATTATTTTATTTTCTATACATGTATATAAAAATGAATATGCTGGATATTCATAGTCTCTTGTAATTTAATTGTTGAATCCTGGTATTTGTGCATTTTAAATGTGTTAAACCACAAACCTAATGACTTTATTCACAGATTAGTATGTACAAGGACTTATCCATTATTTGTTATGCCTATGTGTTTTAATGACGAGATTTAAAGAAACACTTCAACTGCAATATACAAGTGACCAAAAATGTAACACAGTGGTTGAAAATGTAACACTACCACATTAAAAACAGTCAACTTTAAAAACACTATAAAAAGCAAGTGAAATATCAATTTCCTATTTATCATATACAGAACTGGAATTACATAAGACGCAGCGGGCGATTTGGACTAATTGATTGGTGGACTGTGGTGTACACACCAATTAGTTGCCATCAGCTGACCACATGCAGTTGCGTATTGGGTACACATGTTGGTAATTTTGTTAATAATTGGGTACTAATAAAATGTATGACTTTTTTTTGAAAAAGCCAGCAATTTAATAAAAAAGCCGGTAATTACCGGCGCAAAGCCTGAGAAATGGCAGGCCTGCTGCAGTGCGTGAATCACCATGTGACAATAATTAACATCACGCCAACTGTAAGCAAAATCTACCTATTTCTAGCCCAAGTCTCCCTATGTCTGAGACCAATCTCCCAACTTTGCCTGTCTGAAGGTGGCAGGTATGACTGAGTGGTGGCCATAACAACACAAAAGGAAATAAACTCATTTATGAGAAATCATAAAGCTTTGTAAAAATATTAACTCCATTATATAGCAGACACAATGTCAGATTCCTGTAAAATTCATCCCTCAGTTAACACAAATATGTCCAGGCACATGAGGAAAAAGCTAATTTGTTAAAATATTAACTAAGTCTATGATATAAGATAATCTTCAAAAGTTATGGACTCAACAGTTATACCATTTGATCCATCCACACAGTGACCTTGACCTTTAATGGCGTGGACATAATATTAGTAGGTATGCAATAGCATACAATACCTCTAACAGATAAGAAATGAAATGCCTCATTATTTTTGATCATAGGATAATATCTGTTTCACATGTAAAATTCGATCAAGACACAATTTTGGCCAAAATTCTTTAAGGTTGACCTTTGGGCCTTGCTGGTGACCTTAAATTTCCACATTTGTAAAAAGACCTCAGAATTTGGTAAACATTGTCAGAGATATAGAAAAGGCTGTTAAACTTTGTCTTTGACTATACATAATATAATGCATTATGTATTGCAATTTAAGTATGATTTTTTTTTATATTTTTTGAAGTTTGAAGGCTTAAGTTAAATTAAAACAAATGTTTTGATTGCTTTTTACTTACCAAAATCATTTGAGACCTGGGTGGGTAGATTTTTAATTTTATTAAACATTTTATAGTTTATAAATCTACCATGTTAATACTATGTTAATAATGTCTAGTATGTTTTTAATAACCTAAGTTTTCATATGTACCGGTAGCTAATGCCATTCATGTATATGGTTGTAATATCTTGTTCTGGTGCCATAATTTTTATTTTATTTCAAAAACATCTGTATGAGCAAAAGTGTGGGTACTGTAATGGGCAAACATACATAAGCAACAAACAAAACTTTATTTTAAGCTTTAAAGGGACACACGGCAATCTTGATTTGGAAAAACTTGTGGCGTCCCGTTAGTTTTTATACATAACTCACATTTGTTTGATCATTAATTTTAATTACAAGAATAGTTTAACCAAATTCTTTTTGCCTATTACTAACAAAATGAAAACACAACTTTTTATTTGATTATATGCAAGCAGGTTTAAAGAAAAAAGATACTGGATTAATGAATCGAGACACAAATTTTAATGCTTGATAAATTTTTTCAAGATTGCTGTGTGTCCCTTTAAAGAGAGTGTTAGTGTTTTGCATAACTTTTGATGCCAGACTACAACCTTGCTCTTCTGATAGTGGTATGGTAAGATGGCAGTGTGAATTTTTAAATACTACAGTCTATACTGGTACCGGCAATGTCTCTGCTGGTACACATGCAGAGTTGGAGGAGAATATAAAAATACTAGTCTATACTGGTACCGGCAATGTCTCTGCTGCTACACATGCAGAGTTGGAGGAGAATATAAAAATTCTAGTCTATACTGGTACCGGCAATGTCTCTGCTGGTACACATGCAGAGTTGGAGAAGAATATAAAAATACTACAATCTATACTGGTACCGGCAATGTCTCTGCTAGTACACATGCAGAGTTGGAGGAGAATATCAAAATACTAGTCTATACTGGTACCGGCAATGTCTCTGCTGGTACACATGCAGAGTTGGAGGAGAATATCAAAATACTACAGTCTATACTGGTACCGGCAATGTCTCTGCTGGTACTGATGCAGAGTTAGAGGAGAATATCAAAATAATAAGAAGTATTGAATTGAATGTTGTTTAACGGCTCATCAACACAGTATAGGTTATATAGAGCTGCCCCAGAGAGAGGGAAAGGATACATAGGAATCAAGGAACCGTGCCCTACTCTTATTATCGAATAGATGGTTCTTTAACATGCTCGGAGGATAGACCGATACACGGGACTGTCCGGTTTACATCCCCATCCGACGGACGAGGTTAAGGGAAAGTGTCTTGCCCAAGAACACACCGACAAAACTCAGTGGCACCACAGAGGATTGAACCCACGCCAGTATAAACAGGGATGTAAAATCGAGTTATTGCACATGTGAGTGCGTAAAAAATTATGAAAATAATAAAAAGTAATAGAGTTGTTAAATGGACACAAGAAAACCTTGATTATTTATCGCACAGTCATGTATATGTGAAAAATGTTAAGGTTGAAGGCCTGCATGCCCCCTATGTGCCACTCGAAGAAAGGCACGCATTAAAATACACACATCGATTTATTAAACCAGTATCAGTAAGACTTTAAACCTTGTAATTAAATAAAATCAAAAAGTAATAAAAACTCTGGAGTTTTCATGTTAACTTTGATATCTGTATGTCGGTATAGATCTATAATAATATCTTATATTATTATTGGTGAAATATAATCAACATACAGTAATATCCAAAACTAAAAAGATGTGTACTATTCAAAAAAATATTTACAATGAATTGCACACATATGCACGTTATGTAGAGAAACTAGCATGATGCCACATGTTTTTAAAACAATCAAGATTGTTGTGTGTCCCTTTAATTTTTTGAGTTTTTCGGATGTTCGCATGGGTACTGTTACTACATCTCTACTACTATATTCCAAGGGCGGATGAGGGGGAAATTAGTTACAATCTAATATAGTCATTAGTGTATTCTGGAATTGGATGAATTCGTTCACTCACTGCCATCTAAAATGTTTACATTTATATTTATAAGCATTTTACATAACTTCATAAGGCCTTAATACATAATTTATTGACAATATTGTTGTTGTTTGTTTTAATTGGATTGATCATTACAAATGACACCATGGTAATACAAAAGAAAACTACTGATTTACTACCTGTCATGTCTCCTTTTTTCCTTTCACCACAACACAATTATCCCACTTTCATTTTATGCACGTGCCCGACAAACACTCGTCAAACAACAACAAACAGCAACAAAACTTGCGAACGTCCAACAGTGGCTGAAATCCAAGTCTTGCCTTTTGAATTGGCCTGATAAATACTTACCTATCTAAAAGTGAGAATAAAACCTTATCGTTTGTAAATAACTCCAACACACTTACACTTTAAAATGATTGTTTCTTATCTTCGACGAGAAACTTGTTTATTCTTGCCGGCTGGTATCCGCCATACTGTTTCAATAGCTGTCACTCAGGGAAACACATGTCACGTGATGACGCGCACCTGTCAATGCGCTTTAATTGGTCTGGTTGTGCAGGTGCAATCTCCACGCAGAGATTGGTGCAGGTGATGGTGATGATGAATAATGGAGGTGATTAATTATGGTGCTTGATGTTGATTGATGATTAATGATGAATAATGATGGTGATTGTTGATTAATGATGGTGATTGATGAATAATGATGATGACTGACGATGACTGATGAAGATAATGATGAATGATGATGATGATGAGAGCTAGTGATTTTATAATTAACGATGGTTATTGGTGATAAATGATGATTGATGAATAATGTTGATGATTAATGACAGGGTCCTTATCGCAGGGTCTTTATATAAGGACCGATATAAGGACCCTGTTGGTACTGATGATAATGATGAATGACTGTGGTGATTGATGATTTATGATGGTGATGATTAATGATAGTTATGGTTAATGATGATTAATGGCGGGGATGCCGATTAATTATTGATGGTGATTACTGATGGTAATGGATGATGGATGATGGTAATGAGTGATGATGATGATTATTATTATTGATAATGATGGTGATACATGATTATCAATGGTGGTGGTGATGATTGATGCTCATAAATGTTGGTGATGCCGCAAGCACTATGCAGTCCATTACAAAACATTTCACTAATATTGGAATCTTCTATGATCTCCAACATGGCTTTAGAGAAAAAAGGTCTTGCGAAACGCAGCTAACAATGCTTGTGGATGAACTGTACAAATCAGTGACCTCCAAGAAGCAAGTAGACCTTATACTACTTGACTTCAGCAAAGCATTTGATAAAGTCAACCATGAGAAACTGCTTCTCAAACTGTCCCAATATGGAATAAGAGGGACCACCCTAACGTGGATCAGGTCATTTCTCAACAACCGCACACAGTGTGTAGTTGTTAACGGATCCCAGTCATCAAGCATATCAGTCTCATCTGGAGTGCCCCAAGGATCCGTACTAGGCCCCCTACTGTTTCTTGCATACATAAATGATCTTCCCTCTCAGATAAACTCTCGGGTCCGGTTATTTGCAGATGACACTGCCATATACCTTGCAATCACTCAAGAAAAACAATCACAAACACTACAGACAGACTTATGCACTCTTGAACATTGGGAAAAACAGTGGGACATGGAGTTTAACCCGTCAAAATGTCAAGTTATACACATCACAAGGTTAAAGAAACACATCGACACAACCTATTACTTACATAACACTAAACTTGAGTCTACCTCCTCTGCAAAATACTTAGGCCTCACTATTGCAGAGGACTTACAATGGAACACACACATCAACAACATCACCAAAAAAGCAAATCAAACATTAGGGTTTTTAAGGAGAAACATCAAGGTTCATTCTGAAGATCTGAAGTCCATGGCCTATAAAACTCTTGTCCGCCCTCAGCTGGAGTACTGCTCAAGTATCTGGTCACCTCATACTGAGACTGCCATAAACCAGATCGAGGCCGTACAGCGCCGGGCAGCACGCTGGGCAAAACACGACTACAGACGGACCAGTAGTGTCACTGAGATGCTCCAGTCCCTACAGTGGAGAAGACTAGACCAAAGACGTATCGACAGTCGACTCTCACTTTGTTACAAGATCACAAATGACCTGGTAGCTATCCCTCTAGAAGATTACATGACACTGACGAACAGACAATCCCGACATTCACACTCGCTTGCTTTCAAATTAATTGACGCAACCGCTGACTACTACAAATTCTCCTTTTTCCCCAGAACAGTCTTCCACTGGAATTCATTAGCTCCTGACATCCCTATATTACCCAATATAGAACAGTTCAATTCTGCAGTCAGCAGAATTGAACATATCTCACCATAAATTCAATGTTTGTTTTTATTTTTAAACCTAACATCCAAAAACTTCAATGTTTTTCTTAAATTTCTTTTATATATATTTTTAAAATACTAACAGTCTTTGTCGGTATGACGACGCATGCCTAGGTCCCCAGCAGGGGTTTGGCATTAAAGGAAGATAGATAGTTGTACCATGCTGAACGAGTTATACAAGAATCTGTGAAAATCAAATTATCAAATTTTATACAAAATGTTGTATTTAGTCAATCCTTGTAGTGTGTGCTGCTGCTAGGTGATGGCAATTCAGTAATGATGAATGCTGGTGGTAAAATATAAAGATGCTATCTGGTCAGTGGTGGACTGAAGATGATGACTGGGGTTGGTGATGAAGACGATGACTGGGTTGTAGTGAAAAGATGACTGGGGTGGTGATGGAGATGATATGATGACTGCGGTGGTGAAGACGATGACTGGGGTTGGTGATGAAGACGATGACTGGGTTGTGGTGAAGATGATGACTGGGGTGGTGATGGAGATGCGATGATGACTGGGGTGGTGATGGAGATGTCGACTGGGGTTGTGATAAAGATGATGCCTGGGGTGATGATGGAAATAATGACTGGGGTGGAGATGAATATGATGACTGGGGTGGTGATGAAGATGATGACTGGGGTGGTGATGAAGATGATGACTGGGGTGGTGATTGGGGTGGTGATGACGATTGGGGTGGTGATGAAGATGACGACTGGGGTGGTGATTGGGGTGGTGATGACGACTGGGGTGGTGATGAAGATGATGACTGGGGTGGAGATGAATATGATGACTGGGGTGGTGATGAAGACGATGACTCGGGTGGAGATGAAGACGATGACTGGGGTGGTGATGAAGATGAGAACGGTGGTGGAGATGAATATGAAGACTGGGGTGGAGATGAAGATGATGATTGGGGTGGTGATTGGGGTGGTGATGACGACTGGGGTGGTGATGAAGATGACGACTGGGGTGGTGATGAAGATGATGATTGGGGTGGTGATGACGACTGGGGTGGTGATGAAGATGATGACTGGGGTGGTGATTGGGGTGGTGATGACGACTGGGGTGGTGATGAAGATGATGACTGGGGTGGAGATGAATATGATGACTGGGGTGGTGATGAAGACGATGACTGGGGTGAAGATGAAGACGATGACGGGGGTGGTGATGACGATGCAAACTGTGGTGGAGATGAAGATGATGACTGGGTTGGAGATGATTGGGGTGGTGATTGGGGTGGTGATGAAGACTGGGTGGTGATGAAGACGATGACTGGGGTGGAGATGAAGACGATGACTGGGGTGGTGATGAAGACGATGACTGGGGTGGAGATGAAGACGATGACTGGGGTGGTGATGAAGATGACGACTGGGGTGGTGATAAAGATGATGACTGGGGTGGTGATGAAGATGATGATTGGGGTGGTGATTGGGGTGGTGATGACGACTGGGGTGGTGATGAAGATGATGACTGGGGTGGTGATTGGGGTGGTGATGACGACTGGGGTGGTGATGAAGATGACAACTGGGCTGGAGATGAAGATGACGACTGGGGTGATGATAAAGATGATGACTGGGGTGGTGATGAAGATGATGATTGAGGTGGTGATTGGGGTGGTGGTGATGACGACTGGGGTGGTGATGAAGATGATGAATGGGGTGGTGATTGGGGTGGTGATGAAGATGATGACTGGGGTGGAGATAAATATGATGACTGGGGTGGTGATGAAGACGATGACTGGGGTGGAGATAAAGATGATGACGGGGGTGGTGATGATGATGAGAACTGTGGTGGAGATGAAGATGATGACTGGGTTGGAGATGATTGGGGTGGTGATTGGGGTGGTGATGAAGACTGGGGTGGTGATGAAGACGATGACTGGGGTGGAGATGAAGACGATGACTGGGGTGGTGATAAAGACGATGACGGGGGTGGAGATGAAGACTATGACTGGGGTGGTGATGAAGATGACGACTGGGGTGGAGATGAAGATGACGACTGGGGTGGAGATGAAGACGACGACTGGGTATGTGATAAATACGACGACTGGGATTGTGATGAAGACGACTACTGGGATTGTGATGAAGACGACGACTGGGGATTGTGATGAAGACGACTACTGGGATTGTGATGAAGACGACGACTGGGGATGTGATGGATACGACGACTGGGGTTGTGATGAAGACGACGACTGGGGATGTGATGGATACGACGACTGGGGTGGTGATGGATACGACGACTGGGTATGTGATGGAGACGACGACTGGGGTGGAGATGAACACGACGACTGGGATTGTGATGAAGACGACGACTGGGGATGTGATGGATACGACGACTGGGGTGGTGATGGATACGACGACTGGGGTGGTGATGGATACGACGACTGGGATTGTGATGAATACGACGACTGGGGTGGTGATGGATACGACGACTGGGGTGGTGAAGGATACGACGACGGGTGGTGATGGATACGACGACTGGGGATGTGATGGATACGACGACTGGGGTGGTGATGGATACGACGACTGGGGTGGTGATGGATACGACGACTGGGATTGTGATGAATACGACGACTGGGGTGGTGATGGATACGACGACTGGGGTGGTGAAGGATACGACGACTGGGGTGGTGATGGATACGACGACTGGGGATGTGATGGATACGACGACTGGGGTGGTGATGGATACGACGACTGGGGTGGTGAAGGATACGGCGACTGGGGATGTGATGGATATGACGACTGGGGTGGTGATGGATATGACGACTGGGGTTGTGATGAAGATGACGACTGGGGTTGTGATGAAGATGACGACTGGGGATGTGATGGATATGACGACTGGGGTGGTGATGGGTATGATGACTTGGGTTGTGATGAAGATGACGACTGGGGTTGTGATGAAGATGACGACTGGGGATGTGATGGATATGACGACTGGGGATGTGATGGATATGACGACTGGGGTTGTGATGAAGATGACGACTGGGGTTGTGATGAAGATGACGACTGGGGATGTGATGGATATGACGACTGGGGTGGTGATGGGTATGACGACTGGGGTTGTGATGAAGATGACGACTGGGGTTGTGATGAAGATGACGACTGGGGATGTGATGGACATGACGACTGGGGATGTGATGGATATGACGACTGGGGTTGTGATGGATATGACGACTGGGGTTGTGATGAAGATGACGACTGGGGTTGTGATGAAGATGACGACTGGGGATGTGATGGACATGACGACTGGGGATGTGATGGATATGACGACTGGGGTTGTGATGGATATGACGACTGGGGTTGTGATGAAGATGACGACTGGGGATGTGATGGATACCACGACTGGGGATGTGATGGATACGACGACTGGGGTTGTGATTGATACGACGACTGGGGATGTGATGGATACGACGACTGGGGTGGTGATGAAGATGACGACTGGGGTTGTGATGAAGATGACGACTGGGGTTGTGATGAAGATGACGACTCGGGATGTGATGGATATGACGACTGGGGTTGTGATGGAGATGACGACTGGGGTTGTGATGGATATGACGACTGGGGTTGTGATGGATATGACGACTGGGGTTGTGATGAAGATGACGACTGGGGTTGTGATGAAGATGACGACTGGGGATGTGATGGATATGACGACTGGGGTGGTGATGGATATGACGACTGGGGTTGTGATGAAGATGACGACTGGGGTTGTGATGAAGATGACGACTGGGTATGTGATGGATATGACGACTGGGGTGGTGATGGATATGACGACTGGGGTTGTGATGAAGATGACGACTGGGGTTGTGATGAAGATGACGACTGGGGATGTGATGGATATGACGACTGGGGTGGTGATGGATATGACGACTGGGGTGGTGATGGATATGACGACTGGGGTTGTGATGAAGATGACGACTGGGGTTGTGATGAAGATGACGACTGGGGATGTGATGGATATGACGACTGGGGTGGAGATGAAGATGACTGGGATTGTGATGAAGATGATGACTGGGTTAGTGATGAAGACGATGACTGGGGTGGTGATGAAGACGATGACTGGGGTGGTGATGAAGACGATGACTGGGGTGGTGATGAAGACGATGACTGGGGTGGTGATGAAGACGATGACTGGGGTGGTGATGAAGACGATGACTGGGGTGGTGATGAAGACGATGACTGGGGTGGTGATGAAGACGATGACTGGGGTGGTGATGAAGACGATGACTGGGTTGGTGATGAAGACGATGCCTGGGGTGGTGATGGATAGGATGACTGGGTTAGTGATGGATAGGATGACTGGGGTGGTGATGAAGACGATGACTGGGGTGGTGATGAAGACGATGACTGGGGTGGTGATGAAGACGATGACTGGGGTGGTGATGAAGACGATGACTGGGGTGGTGATAAAGACGATGACTGGGGTGGTGATGAAGACGATGACTGGGGTGGTGATGAAGACGATGACTGGGGTGGTGATGAAGACGATGACTGGGGTGGTGATGAAGACGATGACTGGGGTGGTGATAAAGACGATGACTGGGGTGGTGATGAAGACGATGACTGGGGTGGTGATGAAGACGATGACTGGGTTGGTGATGAAAATGATGCCTGGGGTGGTGATGAAGATGATGACTGGGGTGGTGATGAAAATGATGCCTGGGGTGGTGATGAAGATGATGACTGGGGTGGTGATGAAAATGATGCCTGGGGTGGTGATGAAGATGATGACTGGGGTGGTGATGAAAATGATGACTGGGGTGGTGAGGACTAGCAGGACTACGGACAGAATCTGGAGTGTGTTTAAGCAGCATGACTCTGGACAGAATCTGGAGTGTTTGTGCAGCATGACAATGGACAGAATCTGGAGTGTTTTTGTAGCAGGACTATGGACATAATCTGGAGTGTTTTTGTAGAATGACTTTGAACATAATCTGGAGTGTGTTTGTGTTGCATGACTATGGACAGAATCTAGAGTGTGTTTGTGAAGCAAGACTACTGAAATTAATCTGGAGTGTTTTTGTAGCAGGACTATGGACAGATTCTGCAGTGTTTTTGTAGCATGACTATGAACAGAATCTGGAGTGTTTTTGTAGCATGACTATGGACAGAATCTGGAGTGTTTTTGTAGCATGACTATGAACAGAATCTGGAGTGTTTTTGTAGCATGACTATGAACAGAATCTGGAGTGTTTTTGTAGCATGACTATGAACAGAATCTGGAGTTTGTTTTTGCAGCATGACTATGAACAGAATCTGGAGTTTGTTTTTGCAGCATGACTATGAACAGAATCTGGAGTTTGTTTTTGCAGCATGACTATGAACAGAATCTGGAGTATGTTTTTGCAGTATGACTATGGGCAGAATCTGGAGTTTGTTTTTGCAGCACGACTATAGAGTTTGTTTGTGCACGACTACTGAAATTAATCTGGAGTGTTTTTGTAGCAGGACTATGGGCAGAATCTGGAGTTTGTTTTTGCAGCACGACTATAGGGTTTGTTTGTGCACGACTACTGAATTAATTTGGAATATTTTTGCAGCATGACTTTGGACAGAATTTGGAGTGTTTTTGTGCAGCATGACTACTGAAATTAATCTGGAGTGTATGCATGTGTATCTGTTCAGCATGGACAGAATCTGGAGTGTTTTTGTAGCATGACTATGGGCAGAATCTGGAGTTTGTTTTTGCAGCATGACTATAGAGTTTGTTTGTGCATGACTACTGAATTAATCTGGAGTGTGCTTTTGTGTGAGTGTGTTTGTGCAGCATGACTACTGAAATTAATCTGGAGTGTGTTTGTTCAGCAGGACTATGGACATAATCTGGAGTGTTTGTGCAGCATGACTACTGAAATTAATCTGGAGTGTGTTTGTTCAGCATGACTATGGACAGAATCTGGAGTTTTTTTGCAGCATGACTATGGACAGATGTAGGAACCTCAGACTGAGCACTGTAGGGTGTCATATATAACAATATTAACTATACAAACAGTAGAAAATAATTTATTGTACCATTTTATCATCAAGACAATCTCACAGACACAAGTTCTTTCCAGCTATTCAACTGACATAAAAATCCTAACAGAAATACACAAAACAGCCATATAATGCAAGTTCTTCCAATCAACAAGGATAATATATAATACTGCATATTAATAAAGAAAGTTTATTCTTCAAATAGCATGTATTCTAGAAATGATATTACTATTGTCTCGTCACGCCACTAATACATTCACAACATTCTAACAAATATGTAACTATATATGACATGCTGACTTCAATGCCACTCACATGTTTCCTGCTTATGCAGTAATGTGCAGACATATTATATATTTAAGGTTCAGACTAATAATGCAAAATCAATGGACAATACCGCAAATTATTACCTTGAAATTTTAACTTAAAACACTTAATTTATTATCATTATCTGCCATGTCCTGCCCTTAAAACCATCAAATAAAGTCTACGAAGCAATGTCAAAATCATTTACACATTTCACAGGTGAAATCCGACCAAATTTAAAACATCACTTTATAGGTATTTGTTTCTGTTTTGAGGGTAGGACGAACATGGAAGTTAATGATTTAATATGAACATGTTGTTTCAGGTCAAAATTTCAAGGCAATAATAATGTGCTGGAATATTCAAAGGGAGGTTTGGGGGCACATTTAATTTACAGCAAATAGTGTTGAAGTGTCTTAAGAAATAAGCTACACATAAATGTTAGAGTAATTTAGTGAGTTAGTGTGTAATAACGTCAAAGCAGAAATGTAGCAATTTATTATACACAGAACAATACTATACCATTTCTGTTGCAGTGAACAGTCAATTCTTTACCCCCTGCTAAAAGTTTTCCCGGGGAAAGTATCAGCTAGCCAATTCTTTCCTCGGGGAAACTTTCAGAAGGAGATAAAATTGACTGCTACACTGGGTTACAATAAACCATGTCTGCATTTAAAGATTTTTTGTTGACAAAGTGACAAAAATGAAGTTGTAGAATTATAAAACATGGCTCACCATGATCATTATAACATCAGTGGTAACATTTCACACTCGGCGTCCTTCTTAAGTTATACAATTAACAGAAATACTTTAAACAGGTTCCTGTTAACTTTCATTATTCTTTGGGAACTTCCATCAATAACTTTTGAAGAATAATTGAATATTATTTATATTACAACCCTTAAACAGCTTAGATCATGTTGGATGGAAAGTGTTTTCGATCCGCATTTAAGTAAAAAAACATGGTATTCAGTTTACAAGAAGCAGCCATCACTAGTATTTTCTTTTTTAGTCGTATAACTAAACAGTTTTTTTTTTTTTTTTATACATTTCTATATAAAAGCAATAAATGGTCACAAACATTTACTAATAATTATTTTCTATATAATTACGAATGTTTGCTACCCCAAAAGTTATAAGAATTTGCAACTCGAACTGCGTTTACTGGTAAACCATGAGGGGGTTGCAACTTCTTACAAAACAGATGGTAGGCAAATAATACATGTTTTATTGTCACTCTTGTATAACTTCACTGGACACTGTTGCAACAAACATGTACAGATGCAGATGACAATACATCTACGTATGCAGATGACAATACATCTACGGATGCAGATGACAATACATCTACGGATGCAGATGACAATACATCTACGTATGCAGATGACAATACATCTACGGATGCAGATGACAATACATCTACGGATGCAGATGACAATACATCTACGGATGCAGATGACAAGAAGCTTGCGACATTTCACACATGCTATACTGTGTAGGTGTGCGCCAAAGAGTTTGCGATATTTCATATATGATGTAGTGTTAGTTGTGCATTAATGGGATTCAAACATGACCTAGAACTCGAAGTGCTAGATCGGATATGATTTGTTTTTTTTACAGCATGCCTTTTTAACTTGGTGGACCAGATGCATGTAGGTATATACAAATCATACCTACAGTTATAGATGAACTACATAAACAAATTGCATACAAACAGATAATTGGTGCATAATTTTGCTTCACTTTATCACAAATTATTAAACATAAATTAAGGCAGTGAAAACAAAATTGTGTCAGGAATAATTTTACACATGGACGGACAAAATATTTCATTTTAAACGCAGGATTCTGATATAAGAATTCCAATACTGGTATTGGGGGAAACGTTTATACATTGCACATGATAATAAGACAAGAGTTATCCTGCAATAGTTTAACACATAGCACATGATAATATGGACTTGAAATTAAAGGCTGAATTCCTAAACAGTACATGTAAAAGAAGAGTGCAAACTCTAATAATGAGGTAAAAAAGATTTACCCCCCAAAGCATGTGATCAAATAAAAGCGTTGTTACACTGAAGAGTTATGCAAGGAGGTACAGACAACAGCTGTCTCCAGAACTCCAGAACATAATGAGAAGAAGATGCCCCTTTCTGGCTTGCACATACATACAATATTTACATATTTTATATAACTTTCAACACTACACTATTAATTTTCTGTAAAACGTCATTTTAAGTTTTCAATGATTTGATAGATAAGTATAATAAAACTGCAAAATAAATAATCCTGGATAAATATTCCTGTGATTTTCACAATGCAAACACATTTTCAAGTGTTGAAATATTCAACAACTGGAATATTTCAGTGATAATTGGCACCCCAGATATTGTTTCTAAACTATCCATAACCCTTATAACAATATTCTAAATCTAACTCCTTTAAATCATTTGTAATGAAAGTGTACCACTGGAAAATACAACCATAACAAACACAGTATTCTCGCAGAAGCAACTAATAATGAAATAATGCCAATTAGTGAAATACATGATGTTATTTATTGCTAAATATACACTATAACTATACACATTTATTTATGACTGAATTGATGATTTATTACACACTCTACCTGTTTAGTAATGAAATAATGCCGTTTAATATAATAATATGATAAGAAACACACCGTGCATTTGCAGAGCAATGTCTGCAAAAGCTGCCGAGAGACATAATTTGAGGGTTTAAAGTAACACTCTTGTTTGTATCTTCTTCTGTATTCATATGTTATTACAACGGTGTTGCACCAAACCCTCTATAATACACTGAATAATTTATTTTTTAATAATGATTTGAAGGAATTCATCAGTACAAATGGTTCAAAACTCGCTTGAATCATATTTGATAAAATGATTCTGTATAAGATGCCGTGTGTATCACATGCCTTAGTGTTAATGGTATTACCACTGGCGTACCTTCTTTCACACATTTGACAGTGCAATATAATTAGTTAAGTTTAGTATTTAAGTACTGCACACACATTAAGTGACCTTTAATTTGCATAATATGACTTTAAAGCATGAACTATTTGGAAATATACAGTATAAAAAATCAACAAATCGAACCACGGACTCCTTGCTCTACACTATTATGCCATCTGATCTTGTAGGACAATTACCTAATTTCAACACTTTTTTTAATTTTTTTAATGAATA
Organism: Cyrtodaria siliqua; assembly: GCA_037043455.1. NCBI lineage: Eukaryota > Metazoa > Mollusca > Bivalvia > Adapedonta > Hiatellidae > Cyrtodaria > Cyrtodaria siliqua. The sequence continues at coordinate 30,767 of JAWPHD010007332.1, forward strand.
CGTTAAATATATTTGTCAGGAAAGCAAGGAGTCAATGGTTTGATTCATTGCTGTGGCATGCCAGTTTTTGTACCAATAATTTACATGTTAAACCCAATATATGTACATTATTTGAAAATATGTTAAGAAATTTAAATTCTACAATATGTTAAAGGGACACACGGCAATCTTGAAGTATTTGAAATGGGTGTCTCGATTTATATATCCAGTATTATTTTTACTTTTACCCTGGTTACATTTAAATAAATCAAATTTTAAGTATTCACTATTTCGTCGTATTATACTATAAGTTTTAATATATTATTGGTGCAATAATATCAAAAAATAATAATATGCAAACATAAATGGCTTAATACAATTCTTATAATTAACATTAATGATTGAACAAATGTAATTTATGTAGAAAAACTAACGGGACGCCGCTAGTTTTAAAAAATCAAGATTGCCATGTGTCCCTTTAATGGGAATATTCCAATAATACAACTTTTAGGCTGTGAGCTAGTAGGAGAAACCCTCCCCCCCCAGGGGGAATTTTGTAGGGTATGATTTTCTGAAAGAACATACAGTAAGTTTCAAAATGAGACATGTGTGCCATCTGAGCGTTGGGGCTTTAGTGAGTTTTGGGGGAAAACGTTGCGTTTTTAGACAAAAATCGCTGAAATCTGGAATTATTTTTTAGAAAAAGAATGGAATATATTAGAACCAATTTGAATTGATGGAATCTTTCTCGGAACGCATCTCTACGTGTCCCACCATATAATTTGTGGATCTGATGCTTAAATATTGAGATTTTGGGTAAAAATGTTAAAAAATTGAATAAAATCGCTGATTTCTGTAATACATTGGGGATATTTAACTAAAAAATAGAAAAATATCTAATACAATAGAAAAAAGAAATATTGTAACCTTTTTGGGCAGGGTAAGGTCCAGTGATTCAGTAGAAAAAAGTCTCAAACCGCATGATGTTTGGAAATGCCTTAATTTTGGGGCGAAAAATGTGTATTTTTGTCAAAAATTGCCAGAATCTGGAATTATTTTTTGAAATTAGTTTGAACATAAACTTATCAAACTGAAGCAATAGAATGTTGCACAGCATACATATTCAAGTTTTTCCTGACACATTATATAACATATGTACTCAAATATTGGCATTTTAGGGCAAAATGTTGGAAAAAATGACAAAAATCACTGATTTCTGTAATCCATTGGGTTATTGGGTTAAAATATAGAAACAAATTTAATACAATTGAATAAGGACACATTGTAACATTTTTGGATAGACAAAGGTCCAATAATTAAGTAAAAAAAAATCCCGAACCGTATGATGCTTGAAAATGCCTTAATTTTTAGGCGAAAAATGTGTATTTTTGTCAAAAATCGACGGAATCTGGAATTATTTTTGAAAATAGTTTAAACATAAACTTATCAAATTGAAGTTATATAATGTTGCACAGCATACATATTCAAGTGTTTTCTTGCATCATATATAACATTTCTGCTGAAATATGTTGGAAAAAGGACCAAAATCACTATTTCTGCAATCCATTGCGGGTATAGGGTTAAAATCTAGAAAAATATATAATACTGGTACAATAGAAAATAGACTGTAAGCTAGTAGGAGTAACCCTCACCCCAAGGGGAATTTAGTACACCCTATTTTTCTGAAAGCCCATTATGTGTAGAGCATTTTGGAACATGTACGTGTACCAACTTGCGACTTGGACTTTATCACGTTACCGGTATTTCGAACATGATACATAGAGCTATATACAGTATACGTTATAAATAGAGAAATAGTGTTGAGCGACTCTCTGCGTACGGCCACTGGGCCGACTCACAGATTTTGCGACACAACGAGACCGGTGGCCAGCTGTTGGCAAAGGTCCCCAGTACATGTGGCACTCGGTCGCTAGTCCATATTAAGAGAAAGGCTACCCGAGTTCGAGTCTCGAACATGGCACATAGAGCTATATACAGTTATATAGAAGGATATAGTGTTGAACAACCTTCGGCCGATGGCCGCTGGGCCGACACAGATTGGGTGACACAACGGGACTAGTGGGCAGCCAACGGCAAAGGTCCCGGCAACGCGTGGCATTCAATCGCTAGGCTGTATCAGTGGGGATGCTACCCGAATTCGGGTCTCGAACCTCGTAACTTACCTAGAGCTTTATACAGTATAGTTATGTATGTATAGAGGGAAATAGCGTTGAGTGACCATCGGCTGATGGCCGCTGGACCGATCCACATATTTTATGACACAACGGGACTGGTGGCCAGCCGTCGGCAAAGGTCCCCGCTATGCTTGGTACATGGTGTTTAGGCCTTATCAGGGTGAGGGCTACCCGAGTTCGAGTCTCGAACATGGCACATAGAGCTATATACAGTTATATAGAAGGACATGGCGTTGAACAACCTTCGGCCGACGGCCGACAGATTGGGTGACACAACGCAACGGGACTAGTGGGCAGCCGTTGGCAAAGGTCCCGGCAAGGCGTGGCATTCAATCGCTAGGCTGTATGAGTGGGGAGGCTACCCGAGTTCGGGTCTCGAACCTCGTAACTCACCTAGAGCTTTATACAATATAGTTATATATGTATAGAGAGAAATAGCGTTGAGCGACCATCGGCCAATGGCCGCTGGACCGATCCACATATTTTGTGACACAACGGGACTGGTGGCCAGCCGTCGGCAAAGGTCCCCGCTATGCGTGGTACATGGTCCCTAGACCTTATCAAGGTGTGGGCTACCCGAGTTCGAGTCTTGAACATGTAACATAGAGTTATATACAGTTAAATAGACGGAATAGCGTTTAACGACCTTCGGCCGATAGCCGCTCGGCCGACCCACATATTTTGTGACACAACGGGACCAGAGGCCAGCCGTCGGCAACAGTCCTCGCTACGCGTGGCACTCGGTCCCTAGGTCGTATCAGGGGGAAGGCTGCCTGAGTTCGGGTCTCAAACATGCCACATAGCTATATAGTACATAGCTTTGAACGACCCGCAGCCGACGGCCGCTGGGCCTACCCACAGGTATTGTGACCCAACGGGAACGGTGGTCAGCCGTCGGCAACGGTCCTCGCTATGCGTGGCACTCAATCCCTAGGTTGTTTCAGTGGGATGGCTTCCCGAGTTCGGGTCTCGAACATGGCACCTAGAGCTATATACAGTATAGTTATATAGAGAGAAATAGCCTTGAGCGACCCAGTGCCGACGGCCGCTGGGCCGACCCACAGGTTTTGTGACTCAACGGCGTGGCACTCGGTCGCTAGACCGTATAAGGGGAGGGCTACCTGAGTTCGGGAGAAGGGGGGTGTCTACAGCCAGCTCAACAACTAGTAAATGATGTGTTGTATTGTTCGGGAGGTTCTGTCATGCCATTTTTTAACAAATTCTCATAAGGTATCAGCTAGAGCAGGCTTGTTTGAGCAAATAAAATGTCAGCCTGCCATGCAATCCTTGGAAACATATGATGGGTCAATGGCAATATCGCCAGGTGAGAATAGGAATGTTCCATAGAAGAAAGACGGCACTTTATTCTCTCATCTGGCGATATGTCGTTGTAACATGTATGTTGAAATTACTTTTTGAAGAAAACAATCTAGATTTCGTTTATGTTTTATTAAAAACACATTTTCCTCCAACAAAATAAAGCAGCATTTACCATCTTCTGATGGGTTTTCTGGTATATTATTGCACATTGGACTGCAAAAATGTTACAATATTTTTTTTCCGTTATTTCTATGCACTTTTGTTTCCCAATACCTCAATGCATTACAGAAATCGGCGATTTTAGTCATTTTTTTCAACATTTTGCCCTAAAATATAAATACTTGAGCATATATATTATATCTGATACAATAAATGACTTGGATATGTATAGTGTGCAACATTTTATTGCTTCAATTTGATAAATTTATGTTCAAACTATTTTCAAAAGATATTTCCAGATTCCGTTGATTTTTTACGGAAATACACATTTTTCGCCTGAAAATTAAGGCAATATTTTAAACATCATATGGTTCATGACTTTTTTCTACTTAATTATTGGACCTCTGTCTATCCAAAATGTTACAATATGTCTTTATTCTATTGTATTAAATATTTTTTTCTAAATTTTAACCCATACCCAAAATGGATTACAGAAATCAGTGAGTTTTGTCATTTTTTCCAACATTTTGCCCTAAAATGCCAATATTTGAGCACATATGTTATATATGATGCCAGGAAAAACTTGAATATATGTGCTGTACAACATTTTATTGCTTCAATTTGATCAGTTTATGTTGAAACTAATTTTAAAAAAGAATTCCAGATTCCGGCGATTTTTGACAAAAATACACATTTTTCGCCCCAAAATTAAGGCATTTCCAAACATCATGTGGTTTGGAACTTTTTTCTTTTTAATCACTGGACCTTGCCCTGCCCAAAAAGGTTACAATATTTCTTTTTTCTATTGTATTAGATATATTTCTAATTTTTAATTAAATACCCCCAATGTATTACAGAAATCAGCGATTTTATTCAATTTTTTAACATTTTTACACAAAACCTCAATATTTAAGTATCGGATCCATAATTTATATAGTGGGACATGTAGAGATGCGTTCTGAGAAAGATTCCATCCATTCAAATTGGTTCTAACATATTTCATTCTTTTTCTAAAAAATAATTCCAGATTTTGGCGATTTTCGTCTAAAAACGCAACGTTTCCCCCCAAAACTCACTAAAGCCCCAACGCTCAGATGGCACACATGTCTCATTTTGAAGCTTAATGTATGTTCTTTCAGAAAATCATACCCTACAAAATTCCCCCTGGGGGGGAGGGGGGTCTACAGCCAGCTCAAGAACTATTTGTTTATACATTATCAAAAACATGAATACAAATGAAACAACATATTGTTGTATTTTTTTTTTGAGAAACCCCCCAAAAATAAAACCTTTCATAGAAAGCCATTACATTACGTTTGTATGTTCCATGTACATCCTTCAATTAACTTGAACTTAGGGCTATTCCAGCAAAAAATGTATAGGGGTGGGTGGAAGGCACTCATATTTTATTCTATGGGTGGTGGGGGTCATCCCTATTTCTATTCCGTGGATGGTGGGTGTAATCAAAAATAAAATTCTATGGTGTAGGAGGTGTCTTCTCATTGGAAACCACGAACGGTAATTTTTCCGACGAATGACTTGTCCGAAATACAGCGGTCCGCGCGCACAATTACACCTGTTCCTATCCGTGTTAATCCCGTACAACGTACTGAACGAAAACAACCGAACCCAACCAAACTCTTATCGACCATTTCCTTAAGATTGAACGGGCATGGATTGCTTTTTCTTTTTTTTTTTTAAATTTTCTTAAATATATATATAAATAACATAAATTTCAGGTGTAATTTATATTTTAATCATTAAATTTAGCTCTGCCTCAAATATAATGTCGTTAAATTGATCAAGCATATGATTGTCGGAAACATTCGGCAATTTCCGACCTCTTACGATGTTTTAGTGGAAAAACAACGGCGACAAATTGAAAAATGTGTCATGGATAATTTATCTACTGACAAAGTTTCTGCTTTATTAAGAGGCAATTCACTAGGTGAATATGTCGAATTGTTCAAAGGTTATAGTAGAACATGTGTTTATAGTTCTTTCCTCACTAAATAAATATTTGTGTTTTAATTGCCAATATTGGTGGGTGGGGTATGGATTTAAACTATCTCGTAAATTTGTCCCAGCCAGTTTACTAAATCTTCATATGTAACGTCGGATATTAAGCATTATGGATCCACAAAAGATATTATTTGGTCTTGTTACGTATTGATTGAGTCCAAAATAGCAAAAGGTCAATTTGAGCCATGTTATGGGAAAACCCACATGCCCTTCACACAATTAACTAATGAGCACACTGTATGGTCTGTTATTAGGTATATAAGTCTATGTAGAGCCCTTATTTGTTAATTGTATCAAGTGCCGGGCAGAAAACCAGTATTAACGTCATGGCGACCAGTGTAGATGGAGATCAGCCTGTGCGTGACTAGCCAAACTATAATTTTGCTCTATCAGATATCGATACTTTTGATATGGGCAATACTGGGAGATTTTCCCAATTTAGCCCATGCAAAAAGTAACTAACTTTTTTTAATGTTTTTAGAAATGGCATTGTCCATCTGTCAAAACAATTATAGTTCAGTTTTGTCATGATTGCCTTTTAAAAGCGACGTCAGAGCTATTGCCCACGCGTTTTTCAACACTCGCATTGTTATGAGTTTGGCTTCATAACTTCATAATGGATAGCCAGAACCCAGTTGCTCAAAACTTCAATCGCTAGTTAAGCTTATACATGTATCAGTTAAATTTCGAAACACAGTACCTTAAATCCCTTATATCTTGTCATTTAAAAGAGCAAAAAGGGATTATATTGCAAATGAACCTAAACAGCTCTCTGACAAATACTTTATAATATATTGAACACTGAAAGGTATAATGCCAGGGATCAAAGTTTTGAGGAACAGGGCCCAAGATATGATGCCTCACCCAGTCTCTTTATACCGACACTGGGCCTACAAGTCCTAGCACAGGCCAACCTTTAGTCTGATGATCGGTTTTACATCCCCTTCCGTAGGCTGCACAAAATGGACGAACAGATATAAAATGAAGATTTCATTTCATTACAATGGAAATAATATGAAGTAGAGATTGGAGCATTTTCAGCAGATAATATACCAGTCATTGTTTGAAGATGGTACCGGTATTCAAAGGGAAACATTTTATTGCATGTTATTGGATAGCAGACAACGACATTTCAAATTCCAACTTTATTCTCTGGAGTGATGTTACAGACTTCACAGATGGCAGACAGTAATTAAGGTACGTTCCTGGTAAAACAAATAACCATATGTACCAATGTTTCGGTACATGACATGTTATTGTTGCCAATGTGGCTCGACTCTATTATTGTAAATAAAACAAATGTACATGTATTATAATAGAAAACAGTGCATGTCTTTTTCCCTACTACAAATACACTACACTAATACTTGGGCCTCTATTATTTAATATACTGCAGATAATATGAGCACATTTTGAGTTTCAATTCTGTGGGTTGGGGTCATCACTATTTCTATTCTATGGGTGGTGGTGGAGGAAATCAAAGTTAAAATTCTACGGGTGGTTGCTTGAAAAAAAAAAAAAGAGTGCCTTCCACCCCCACATACCCTTTTTGCTGGAATAGCCCTTATAGTATTTCTATAATATTACAGTATAATACTTATAATAAGTTAAAAGTTTTGTCTTATCAAAAGAAAGTTACTCATTCAGTTCACCAACTTATCATCCCTGAGGCTTTCTAGCAAGACATGACTTTCAGGCATCGTCCTGTATAAACTGTACAATGCTGAATCAATCTCATTAAAACCATATCCTAATTACGCTTTGATACTCTCCGCTATAGGATCTGACCACACTCCCTTGTAGGTCACGTCAGATCGACGTTTCATCTAATCAATATTCATGAGAAGATCAACTAAATTCAACCAACGAAATCGGACGTTTCATATGCACTTCAGATGACATTCGAGTGAACTGAACAAACAAAATCCACATAAAACACATAGATCTATATCCGAATAAAGATAAAGTCTTTGTGTGTTACTGCTGTGAATTGCACGATAAATTCAAAGAAATGTACGAAATGGCATGTTTTATATCAAGATACGAAGAAAATCATGGGTGCTGCCATGTGTGTTTAGAAAATATATATTCCACCGAAATTATTATGACATTAGTATTCTAAATAGTAAGGCATAGTACACCTGGCCAACTTTTTGTACCACTATTAAGTTCCATCCAACAATCTTTTCTTTATTTTTTTTCAGCAAATATTCAATAACTGTTGGTCTGTTTTGTTTGTCAACGCAATTATTTTGTGTTTTATAAGCTAAAAGTTACGCACATTGTCTCTTTCAATACCGAGCATAGACTGCTACACAGTGTTTTACTGAAACCCGACATACGCAGTGAAGCAGTCTATATCAAGCAATTCTGTACGTTGAAATCTGATTGGCTAATCGTAAGGCCAATCTGACGTGACCTCCAATGGAGTGTAGTCAGATCCTTGTAATGTAGTACATAGTGTGATAAAGGGTCTGATTTTAATGAGATTGATGCTGAGTATGCCACCAAGTAATAAGTAATTTAGACATCATTGTCCACATACTTCATTCATGTATGTGTTTATATACAAAGACACAATTTACATCGACAACAATTCTAAAGATGGCAGCTATATGCATGTATTGTGTGATGTTTGGCAGGACCCAAAACATATAAACTTATACGTTAACAAAAATATCACAGAAATTGTTTAGTGAGTCGAACACTCAACCAGTAAAACACTCGACTTAAAATCTAAGTGAAAATCTCACATATAGACATCTATATTGAGGCGTGTCTTATATTTTATATAAAATGAACATACATGATAATAGGTTTATATATACTGTACTTATATATTTACAAATAATATCTTATTAATAATAAAGTGAGACAGATATTAAATACGTTGTAGGTGGAAGTGCAAACTGTTTTATGCTGTACAGACAGTGTCAGACTCACTGTAAAGTTCACAGGGTAAGTCTCCTTGTACACTTCACAGTGTAAGTCTGTAGAGTTCACAGTATAAGTCTCACTGTACAGTACACAATGTAAGTCTCATTGTACAGTTCACAGTGTAAGTCTCACTGTAATGTTCACAGCGTAAGTCACACTGTACAGTTCACAGAGTGTCACACTATGGTTCACAGTGTAAGTCACACCGAACAGTTCACAGTGTAAGTCACACCGAACAGTTCACAGTACGTCACACTGTACAGTTCACAGTATAAGTCACACTGTACAGTTCACGGTGTATGTCTCACTGTACAGTACACAGTATGTCTCACTGTACAGTACACAGTATAAGTCTCACTGTAAAATTCGGTGTATGTCTCACTGTAAAGTTCACATGGTAGGTCTCACTGTACAGTACACAGGGTAAGTCTCACAGGGTAGGTCTCACTATACAGTACACATTGTATCACTGTAAAGTTCACATGGTAGGTGTCACTGTACAGTACACAGGGTATGTATCACTGTAAAGTTCACAGAGTAGGTCTCACTGTACAGTATACAGTGTAAGTCACACTGTACAGTTCTCACTGTACAGTTCACAGTGTAATCAAACTGTGCATTACGGTGTAGGTCTCACTGTACAGTACACAGTGTAAGTCTCACTGTACAGTTCACATGTAAGTCTCACTGTCCAGTTCACAGTGTAGGTCTCACTGTACAGTACACAGTGTAGGTCTCACTGTACAGAACTCAGTGTAGGTCTCACTGTACAGTTCACAGTGTAGGTCTCACTGTACAGTACACAGTGTAGGTCTCACTGAACATTTCACAGTGTAAGTCTCACAGAATAACATGTTATAATGTTAATATGCAATGTAACACATACTATAATCTAGAAATATTGACATGGAATGCTCCGACATATTTGTTCCTCCTTGCTACTCACGGTTTATATAAATCAATACGAGTCATCGATCGATCAATACATCTTGATTGTCCGCATCTTAGCAACTAAAATATCATTTACAATTTTATATTTTTACAATTTATTTTTCAATTTTTGAAACAATTGCTACATTGCCGCAGGTACCCTTCAACACTAAGCTGATTAGTCCTTCCATCAAGAAGGGAAATAATCCCCAGGTTTGCATTCACAAGGCAGTTCCTTCAAACCAGAGAAGGGTGTATCTTTCTCTCCATGGCAATCAACATATAACAGTACTTAACCAGTATCAAAAGGGTAACGTCTCCCTGCCTTACAGAAAAGACTCAATGTCTACTTTAGTGAAGCAAGCTTCCTGCCAGATAACACTTGGTCAGACCATATACATTCTATTTTGGAAATACTTGATCTGAATCTCTCTGGATCTGCACCTGCATGTATATACGTGTTATACTTTTTGATCAATAAAATGTTGTTAGTAGTTAGGAATGGGGGATCCACACGTGTATGTATATACATGTGTTATGGTCTTTGATCAACAGAATGTCGTTAGTGGCTAGGAAGGTATCCCGATTCTGGCCATATCTTCACAGAACTTAAGCTGCCATATCTTCCCTGCGTACAAGTCGAAGTTATCTTTACCCATCAGGGATACCAACTTGGGCTGCAAAAGAAAATAGAGAATATAGAGTATAATAACAATGCCACCATCTTAGGCGGTCTCACCCAAGGGATTACTGTTCATTCACAGGGTGGGGGTTGGGGTCGTATCCCCGGCTGGGGTGCTGGGCATCTCACCCAAGGGATTACTGTTCATTCACAGGGAGGGTTGGGGTGGTATCCCAGGCCAGGTCATACCAATGCCACCATCCTGGGCTGTATCACCCAAGGGGTTACTGTTCATTCACAGGGAGGGTTGGGGTGTTATCCCCGGCCAGGTCATACCAGACACCATCCTGGGCTGTCTCACCCAAGGGGTTACTGTTCATTCACAGGGAGGGATGGGGTGGTATCCCCAGCCAGGTCATACCAGTACCACCATCCTGGGCTGTCTCACCCAAGGGGTTACTGTTCATTCACAGGAAGGGTTGGGGTGGTATCCCCGGCCAGGTCATACCAACACCACCATCATGGGCTGTCTCACCCAAGGGGTTACTGTTCATTCACAGGGAGGGATGGGGTGGTATCCCCAGCCAGGTCATACCAATGACACCATCCTGGGCTGTCTCACCCAAGGGGTTACTGTTCATTCACAGGGAGGGATGGGGTGGTATCCCCAGCCAGGTCATACCAATGACACCATCCTGGGCTGTCTCACCCAAGGGGTTACTGTTCATTCACAGGGAGGGATGGGGTGGTATCCCAGGCCAGGTCATACCAGTACCACCATCATGGGCTGTCTCACCCAAGGGGTTACTGTTCATTCACAGGGAGGGATGGGGTGGTATCCCCAGCCAGGTCATACCAGTACCACCATCATGGGCTATCTCACCCAAGGGGTTACCGTTCATTCACAGGGAGGGTGGGGGTGGTATCCCAGGCCAGGTCATACTAATGCCACCATCCTGGGCTGTCTCACCCAAGGGGTTACTGTTCATTCATAGGGAGGGATGGGGTGGTATCCCAGACCAGGTCATACCAGTACCACCATCATGGGCTGTCTCACCCAAGGGGTTACTGTTCATTCACAGGGAGGGATGGGGTGGTATCCCCAGCCAGGTCATACCAGTATCACCATCATGGGCTATCTCACCCAAGGGGTTACCGTTCATTCACAGGGAGGGTGGGGGTGGTATCCCAGGCCAGGTCATACCAATGCCACCATCCTGGGCTGTCTCACCCAAGGGGTTACTGTTCATTCACAGGGAGGGATGGGGTGGTATCCCCGGCCAGGTCATACCAGTACCACCATCCTGGCCTGTCACACACAAGGGGTTACTGGTCATTCACAGGGAGGGTTGGGGTGGTATCCCCGGTCGCTTCATACCAAAGACTTCATAAAAATTGTACTAGTAGCTCCCTTGCTTGAATTTCAGCATATAAAGGGTAGCTCTACAACTGGTTGATTCGATGTCAGTAAATGTCACTGAGTGGGGCATCACCTCATTTGTCTATGGCGAGGTGTTCCAGCACCATGAAGTTGAGAATTGAGCTATTGTTCCAAGAAGACTGTCGTAATATGACTGATTGTTAAATGCGACAAAATTAAAGCACATATATACAAAGTTAACTAGAACTAGCACTGAAGGTGATGAATAACTCCGCTTTTTGATCAGTTGTTATGTATGAAGTATAAAGTTTGGGAACAACCCATTCAAAACTGTTTGAGTAATAATGTGTTACGCCACAGGACAAAAATGTGTTATGCGACGGGACGTTACAGACAACGTGATTCTTATATTCACTTCGTGAAAGCGGGGGTATAATGACCCTTAAAAGTCAAGGCCAGTGTAATTTATGGAACTGCTCTGGGTATTTGAGCTGTACTAAACAATATACAACTTTATCACATAACATGGCTTCTGGGAGCGTAATAAAGACTTATTTCTCGTAATACATTTGTGTATTACAGATGGTAATACACTAGTGTATTACAGATGCAAATGAGTACCAAATCAATGTATACAGTAAAAACATTTAATAACTGTTTGCATGGTATATCATACAATACGTTCAGACACCTTAACTATTTATCATTATTTAAAATCTTGCTTCATAAAAAGCTTGTTATTAAAGTTAAATTTGGTTTAAGGTGTCGCATTATTTGTAGGGCGAACACATTTACAGCCACGTATTTACAGCCATGTCATGAAAAGAACAAAACAATGTCATGATTTCTCTTACAATATATTTGGTAAATTAACAACATTAAAGTGAAACTATCACATCGTAGGCAGAGCCTCGTATCCTATCATTTTATCCAACTTGTTTATTAAAATCAATAATACACAGTCACTCATGTAAGATCCTCTATATCATCCAGGTTTGGCTGATTTAATAAATATGATGCCTAATAATTAACTTAGTTAAGACCCTTAAAAGTCAAGGTCATTTGTAGAACTGCTCTGTGTAATTTGGCTGTGCTACTCAATACACAACTTGGCTGGTTGTTTAAGTACATGCAGTTTCTGAGAAACAGAGCTAAATGCAAAAACTTAACACTGACGTCATCTTCTCCATTCGTACATATTGTATGTAAACCTTTTCGGATATGGGTCTTCACCATCATAGGTTTTCACATATTATCTCTTTCACCCAATAAGCCTGATTTTTTATCACATTTAGAGATAATAAAGTTCCTACCTCAACCTCGTCTTCCTCTATGCGACTCAGAATGTCATACGCTTCCTTCAATACTTGCCACCCAACACCTTTCACACAATCCCTGCAAGAAGGAAAGAAATAACACATCTTTAAAATACGTCAAATAGCATTTATCCAGTAGTCTTGAAATTATAATGTGTTTTCAATTCTTTTATGACTTGCAATGTAACATAAGAAATAGATAAACTTGACAAGAATTTGGGAAGTAAGTAAAACTTAAACAATTTTCAGCTATATTCGCACACATTATTCGGCTGACGAATTTGGCAATGGTTTTCATAACTAACCATGGATAAATGACTGTGTTTCATGTAACATGCAACAGTTACAATATTTATTAAAACAAATAGCGAACCAGTCAAATGTTATACAAACAATTTACGCCAAATAAACGGTATCTCCCGAGCTTTGAAACAGTCGGATTCCAGTCTATCTCACGGAAATCAACCATTTGCGACATTTCGAATGCATCTCAAATGTTACATATACGATCCCGAAGAAAGACAGGATTAGCAGACTATGTACGATTGGGAAACCAACGAAATGCAATGATTTGTTTGTTTGTTTGAATGGTGTTTTACGTAAATTTTAGTATATGTTAGGCCATATATGACTGTCGATTTTTTTGTGGTAGAGGCAGACCACTCCAATTTCCTGGGTAGAACCAGCACTGTATATATCACTGAAAGAAATATACTTTTTCTCTGGAGTCCTTTTTCACTTTACTGTTGGGCAGCCATTTTTCGATGGTGTAAAACCTTGCTTGTGTGTATTGTTACATTTTGTATAACAAACAGTAGAGGAAATACTCCAACATGCGGTCACTGAAGATGATGAATACCCCCGCTTGTTTTATTCTAAGTCAAACAAAGGGCCATCATTCTGTAATAAATTAGGCAATCAAACATGGGTGGTGTAGAGGGACATAAGGTCATTAGTTGTTATGAGTATATGACTAGTTTTGGAACAACCCATTCAGAACTGTTTGAGAAATGCTAGTAATAAACAAGAGGTCAATGACCTTGAAGCTCTACGGAAAGATTTTGATAGCTAGATCAGCATTCTTGTGAAGTTTCATGAAAATCTGTCAAGTAGTTTCAGGAGTAGTCGCTACAAGTTTTTACTATATAACTCTATGTAAAAAAAGATGGGCAGCCTGTTTAATGTCGTTTAATGTCGAATCAAAATGATGGCAGCAATCTTGAATTTCTTCGCTGCAAGTATTTAATATATACCTCTATGTAAACAAAGATGGCCGCAGCCAAGTTTAATGACAAATCAAATTGATTTTCGACAAGGACCAACATCATGTCATACAGATCATTTAAGAAAAAGTCTCATATCAGTATCACAGTTTTCAAGAAGTAGTCACTATAAACTTGTTTTTTAAAAATCTATTTTTAGCCGTGGTGGCCATCTTGAATTTCAAATCAACATGAATTTTTGCTAGGATCAACTAGACATCATGGACAACATTTCTGTAAAGTATCATGAAAATCTATCCAGTAGTTTCAAGCTTGTAGCTACAAGTATGTCTCTCTGTAACACGGCTAAAAAGTGTTACGTGAAAGGACGCGACAGGACGCGACAAAAATGTGCTACGCGACTCAAAACGGACAACGTGATTCCTATATAGCCCCCACTTCACTTTGTGAAAGTGGGGCTATAAATATTGTTGCTTCAGATTTAACTAATATATAGGATATTTCTGTAACAATTGTAAAATGATATTCAAGATCAACTTACGAATGAAGAGCACTTATTCTGGCCATCAATCTGTCGGCATTACATAACGTGTCTACACCTGTAATAAACGGCATATGTTGTTTCATACGCAATAACGGATATTTTTGGTGCTAGTCGTGTTTCAGCATATTTGATATTATGATTTATATATTTTATGTGTACCGTAAGTTTCAGCACATTTGATATCATACACAATTACGGTAAGGATTTATACATTTTGTGGGACCTAAGTTTCGGTATAGCAAATCAGACAGCAAGACATGAGAGACAGCTGGTATGCATTTTTGCTGAGACTCTGTCTTATATAAAAAGGCTGTTTGATTATCTGCAATGTAAAGATGGGTATTAGGTATGGAACAGAATAATTAAATAGAAATTTACTACAAAGTCAATCTTCTATAATTTAAAGTCATTTTATTTTCCAGAAAAATTTAGATGTGCAAACACCTACTAGGCATGGAAGAAGACCTGGGGATTCGGGGTGTTTCCTCCTGCTGTGCAAGCTTCACCTCCACTAGCTCCTCCTCCTCAGACTTGTCATCATCCTTGTTCAGCTGTAGTGTGTTGTCCAGTAATGAAATAAAGTTGTTCATTTCCTTGTTCTCTCTATATAAAAGTAAAAAATATTGTTAAAAATGCCGAACCAATCACTGCCATGACTACCCACTGAACACTAAATTAAAGTATTGTGCAAGTTAATAAAACAATTTATAACCAGAAAGCGACAAATGCCCCCGAAAAGTTTTACTCATTTGATCTTTGACCTCCAAGTGTGACCTTGACCTTTGATTTACTGATCTGAATCTTGCATGCAACACACCTTCTCATTGTAGTGAATACTTGTGTGAAGTTTCATGGAAATCCCTTCAGTTCTTTCGAAGTTATGGCCGATTGTTTTGGATGAAAGGACGAATGGACAAACGGATGATGCGATTACTATATGCCACCTCCCTTCGGGGGCATACAAATTATTGGTTAACTCCTCATTTGACTCTTGTTTGTGTTCCAAAAGAAGTAGATCTTGTATTCTTATTATCTAAAAAATAATTCAAACTTTTAAGACAGAAGAGCACTATATTATAATCTACATATACGCTAACCCTGCGATCAAGTGTGTTTTCGGGTACCAGGAGACTAAAACTGCATACACGCTACCAGACATCCTCATAACAATTAATTTATGCATAGTTCTATAACACATATAAGATATTAGGTTGACCTGCACATACTTTTTTAAACAGATTACAGAGATTTACTGGAATACATAAAATCCTTTGTTTTAAGCAAAAGAAACGTATTAGTAAACATATTAAATTGAGCTGCAACCAAATATTTTATTTCCACACCATTCCTTTTTCACCGACTCAAATATATTATGCTATAAAATAGCTTCTGACAAACTACTGGTGTTCTGTCTGTTAAAATAAATGGTGTTAGTTGTGTGAGGTTGTGAACTGATATTGACACTGTGAACATATTACCTTCATTGAGTGTCTTGTTATTTGATGCTAAGATCAAATAAAAGGAATTTAAACATCAATTAAGATTTTTAAATTGCTGTAAAGGCTCTAACTTAATAATGAACGACTTATTGTCAGATATAAAACCCCCCCCCCCCCCCCGCAAACAAATATTTAGTAAGAACAATGGCAATAATGTGCATGGCATTGAGTGAGCAGCACCAAATTATGTCACGCACATGTACACTACATGTTTATCATCTACACAAAGTTTCAATTCAATAACTTCAAAACTGTAAAAGAAGCCCACTCCACAATATTGCATATGTTGAATATAGCAATTTTGACTAAGTGCAAGGGCAATAACTCTGCATGGAATTGACCGAGACAAACTAAAATCGTGTCACGCACATCTAGACTTCATGTTGATCATGTATACACAGTTTCAACTGAATATCTGAAAAACTGTAGAAGTAGTCCGCTCCACAAGATTGCATATGTTGAATATAGCAATTTTGAATAAATGCAAGGGCAATAACTCTGCATGGAATTGACTGCGCCAAACTTAAAGAATTGTGTCACGCACATGTACACTTCATGTTCATCATGTATATTAAGTTTCAAATCTATATCTGGAAAACTGTAGAAGTAGTTCGCTCCGCAAGATTCAACCGCAGCGATACCTATATATCTCCTCTCAAACTTCGTGCACACAATAGTTTTATCAAATAATTAGCATGCGTTATCCCCTCATTTCATATTTTGTTTTATCATATAACATACACTGTTAACCGCGTCGAACACCATTTTCACATTCTATTGTATGTACACATGTGTAATACAACCTGGAACGATTTTGATTGATTGAGTATGAAATACATTAAATCTGTAACACTGCAAGTTTTGTTAAGTGGAACTATTTTATTTATTATAAATTCATCCGGATCTAAGTCATCAACTTATTATTTACCAACAATTTATAATAAATAACTAAATCAGTTTGTAATTTGTTAAAAGTCGGCATAAAATGCTCTTTTGTTAAGAGATAAAAACAACTCTTTGATACCCAGCGTTGTGTAGGACATGACATTATGAAGTCACATAACGTTTTAGCATTAAAGGATGTGACTTTGTGACGTTTTGGCGCTCAAGTTTGTGGCAGTTTTATGTCTATCTGAATTATTTTTTTACCTATTTGACTGGAATGTAGTTATCAAAAGGATCTTAAACTCGTCCCCATTCTATAGAAGACTTACGAAACTCGTTTTTTTTTTTAATTTTAAGTTGCCAAAAGGCTTAGTCCCTAGATATTCCTTGTTTTATTGTTAGATTGGTCCCTAGATACATCTAACAATAAAACAAGGAGTATCTAGGGACCAATCTAACAGTACAATAAGGAATATCTAGGGACCAATCTAACAATAAACTTGTATCATACTCCTTGTTTTATTTTATTGTTAGATTGGTCCCTAGATACTCCCATAGATATACAGGTACCCTGGATTTGAAACTCCCTATACGCCTCTTGTTAATTCCCGATTTATCCGCCGAATGGCCAATAAGCTGGTTCCCTGATTATTCTGCGGTAAACAACAGGGTACCAGTCAGGGTAACAGGTGCGCGGTTGACGGGATCGATTATCCTGAAATGAGTTGATGCTGACATACAAATGAATTATTAACACTACTACACGATCTATTTCAAATATCGAGGTAAGTTATTTAAATCTGCATGTATTGCTTTTAATTTTTTGAAAAAAAAATGATGGAATTCATACTATATTGGGTTTTAGCGGCGAAAATACGCTCGATAGCTGTGTTGATTTTCTTTTTCTACAGTTTTCGCCATTTGCGGCTTGAAATCGAGAATGTACATTTTTTGAAATTTAACTTCTCTTTCATTTACATTAAGATATTCAAAGTAATTATTCCTTCGTAATGCCATTATTGTGTAGAGTTGCTTGACGGCCTTGGATTTCTGTATCGCCTTTATTTTGTTCGCATATTACGCAGTTGAATTTGGTTGAAAATTCGTAAATAAAATCACCTTTATTTTTCATAAAAATAACATTCTAAGTGAAACTCCTGTTTTATTTATGATTTGATATTCAAAATAATTATTCCTTTGTATTGCCTTTATTGTGTAGATTTGAATTGAATAGAATGTTGTTTAACGGCTCATCAACACAGTATAGGTTATTTAGAGCCGCCCCAGAGAGAGGGGAAGGATACATAGGAATCCGGGAACCTGCCCTATTCTTATTATCGAATAGATTTCAATGGTTCTTTAACGTGCTCGGAGGATAGACCGATACACGGGACCACCCTGTTTACGTCCCCATCCGACGGACAAGTCTAAGGGAAAGTGTCTTGCCCAAGAACACACCGAAGGAACTCAGTGGCACCACGGAGGATTGAACCCGGGGCCTCCGTTTACAAATCCGCCGCGCTACCGACTGCGCCGATTTTGTATCACCATGTTTGGACGTATGTCCGCGAAACCCGGAGATAGTTTGTAACACTTTTTCACAAAACGGACATACATATTTCTTAGTACTCTCTTTACTAACGGGCTTAGTTTTCTTGGATGCTTCTGCCTCAAATTCAGAATCAGTATCGTCTTCATAATAATCTGTATACTCCCCAAGCAAAACAGATAAATCTAAATCGTCATCCCATGAAAGAAAATCTGATTTGGAACCCAATTCATAGTTATAACAAACTGAGCCGAAGGTTTTATAGGAATTCAGTATAACCTAATCACGGAGCGTTTAATTCAGTTATGATGAACAATCAAAAATTACGTGTTTATAATTATGTGAACGATGCGATACCTGTGTATTCGGTATGAACGTTCGACATTTGGGGTACTTGCGTGCAATAAAACAGAAATATTATATCAATCACCAACATCCTAACACAGACACGTCGACCGCATTGTATAATCGGTACCGAACGGTGTCAATTAGAAGGCCAGGCATGCAATATGTAATAATAGACCAGTAAATCCATCATAGTTTAATTAAACAAGACAACTAAAGCCAAAATCGAGTTACCTAATGATTCAGCTAACTTATGTACTTACATGTAATATTTATAGCATAATTTTTCTAGTATATGCGATTTATACTGCTGCTCGAGGGCCGCATGCCCGTGAGTGCCGTATAAATTGCATACGAGAAGATATGCAGTAAATGTTTTGTACCTTAGCCATTTATCCAACTACGCATGTGCAAGAAGTTTTAGGGCGTTGCAGTTTTCAGTAAAAATAACAGCTCGATCCAATCAAGAAATAGCCTTATCACACGGCATAAGCATGACCCATTTTTGATTATTGCAGCCAATGCCTGTGTATATTATTCGGCAAATCCAATGTCAAGGAGTGCTGTTTTGATAATGGGTACTCGCGTTTTACATATTTGATTGACAGGTTGTGTGTAAACATTGTAACCACGTGCGTGTAAAATTGAGTAGATCATGGTATAACTGCCGAATCTGTCATTTATAGCACGGCTGAAATATACCGGCATTTATAGCACAGTTTAGGCTCAGACCTTCAGGTTTATGGAAAATATAGCATAAGCAAGAACAAAGGAAAACCATTAGAACTATGGTACAAGTATCGTTATGCAGGTTTATGTATATGTACAATTTGCCGAGTCACATGATCACTGTCGCAGTTTCACCTACGGTCATATTATTTATTTTGTTTATTAAAGTTAAAACAGAAATCACTTATAGAACGAAGAAAAATCTCTCAGCTCGTATTTGAATTAGCCAGCTAGTTTAAATACTTTTCCCAAAAGAAATAATACAGCAACGATATGTGTATATATATTTTTAATTTGCCGAGTCACGTCACTGTCGCAGTTTCACATACGGTCAAATGAACGTAATTGTTCTTATTAAGTTCGTTTTTAGTAAAGCTAAAACCAACATCACTGTATAGAAAAAAGAATTATCTTTCAGCTCGTATATGAATTAACCAGCTAGCTTAAAAACTTTTCCCAAAAGAAATAATACAGCAACGATATGTGTATATACATTTTTAATTTGCCGAGTCACGTCACTGTCGCAGTTTCACATACGGTCAAATGAACGTAATTGTTCTTATTAAGTTCGTTTTTAGTAAAGCTAAATCCAACATCACTGTATAGAAAAAAGAATTATCTTTCAGCTCGTATTTGAATTAACCAGCTAGCTTAAAAACTTTTCCCAAAATAAACAAATCAGCAACGATATGTATACATATATGTTTTTAATTTGCCGAGTCACGTCACTCGCAGTTTCACACACGGTCAAACGAACGTATTTTTTTGTTATTTAGTTCGTTTTTAGTAAAGCTAAAACAAAATCACTGTATAGAATACAGAATTGTCTTTCAACTCGTCTTTGAAATAGCCAGCTATCTTAAATACTTTTCCCAAAACAAATAAATTAACAACGATATGTATACTAGGTTTTCTTAGATTTGATAAATTCGTAAGACGGTGCGAAACACATGCGCGAAAAACCCTTACCTGTACGCGCAAGTATTCATGGGTAAATTATTATTCGGCGGATAAATTGGACTTACGTTTCAAATCCAGTGTATGTAGATCTATGATACTCCTTATTTTATTGTTAGACTGGTCCCTAGATACTCCTTATTTTATTGTTAGACTGGTCCCTAGATACTCCTTATTTTATTGTAAGACTGGTCCCTAGATACTCCTTATTTTATTGTTAGATTGGTCCCTAGATACGCCTTATTTTATTGTTAGACTGGTCTCTAGATACTCCTTATTTTATTGTTAGATTGGCCCCTAGATACTGCTTATTTTATTGTTAGATTAGTTCCTAGATATTCCTTATTTTATTGTTAGACTGGTCCCTAGATACTCCTTATTTTATTGTTAAATTGGTCCCTAGATATTCCTTATTTTATTGTTAGATTGGTCCCTAGATACTCCTAGTTTTATTGTTAGATTGGTCCCTAGATAATCCTTATTTTGTTGTTAGATTGGTCCCTAGATATTCCCATTCGCAACATCCCGTACACTGCTTCGAATCATTACTCGAATGTAATATGCAGGTTTCCATATCCATCAGTAGTTTATTTACAGGAAAGCAGTGATAAAACTTCATCTGCATTGTAAAAAACAAAACACTCAATGCAAATTATACATCAACACGTGTAGCTAGACACCATATACTTTATGTACCAACAGCTTAGCAACAGTGCACTATTTTCTGTGCTGATGCCTGCCGGCTAACAGAATATCAAGATTTTGAACATACCGAAGCGCCGTGATACACACGAGACGGTTCCCGAAAATGACGAGATTAGCCGAGCATTCACAATTGTAGATATTCTTTATTTTATTGTTAGACCGGTCCCTAGATATTCCTTATTTTATTGAAGACTGGTCCCTAGATATTCCTTATTTTATTGTTAGATATGTCCCTAGATATTCCTTATTTTATTGTTAGATTGGTCCCTAGATATTCCTTATCTTATAGTTAGATTGGTCCCTAGATATTCCTTATTTTATTGTTAGATTGGCCCCTATATACTCCTTATTTTATTATTAGATTTGTCCCTAAATACTCCTTATTTTATTGTTAGATTGGTCCCTAGATACTCCTTATTTTATTGTTAGATTGGTCCCTAGATATTCCTTATTATATTGTTAGATTAGTCCCTAGATACTCCTTATTTTATTGTTAGATTGGTCCCTAGATATTTCTTATTTTATTGTTAGATTGGTCCCTATATACTCCTTATTTTATTGTTAGATTGGTCCCTAAATACTCCTTATTTTATTGTTAGATTGGTCCCTAGATACTCCTTATTTTATTGTTAGATTGGTCCCTAGATATTCCCATTCGCAATATCTCGTAAACTGCTTCGAATCATTACTCGAATGTAATACGCAGGTTTCCATATTGGTTACGTCATCGTGCCTTAGATTCCCGCCAAAACAAATTTGCATTCAAGATCAAAGTTATCATCCATATGTTGCACTGTTATTCAGCTGATTGCTCCATCAGTAGTTTATTTACATGAAAGCAGTGATAAAACCTTCATCTGCATTGTAAAAAACAAACACTCAACGAAAATTAAACATCAACTCGTGTAGCTAGCGGCCATATTCTTTATGTACCAACAGCTTAGCAACAGTGCACTATTTTCTGTGAAGTTGCCTGCCGGCTAACAGAATGTCAAGATTTTGAACATACCGAAGCATGGGCCTGTAACGGCATAAACACATCGAAAGAGAGGCTGTTGCAGTTAGTAGCACTTTACGAGAGCTGATTTAAGCTCTCCAATGATGGCGTGCATACAAAACTGTCTCCAAGATGGTTCCAATCAATAAGTGTCTTTGGAAAGAAAGAGTTTTTATATTGGTCATTCTTGCACTGTATTGTTTTGAAACACTTTGAATTATTTAGCACCTGATTGTCTATAATGTTATTGGCTTGAAAGTCACCGAAAGCTTTTGCTTTAATACGGCATTTAGGTCTTTCAAAAATTAGATAGTCTTGGCATTTGAAAGCTGGCACCAGGCCCTCGTCCACCTTGTAGAAGAAGACGAGTCGGTTCATCTTCCGTCTGTCTTGGAGCCACGGTAGTTTCAGGTCGGACAGCATTCGTGTGATGCATTCTTCCTCGCGTGACTTGTAGTCTCCGGAGACAAACCTAGCAGCTTGGCGTTGGACCTTTTCCAATCTGTTTATGTCCTTCTTATAATAGGGATCCCAGACGGTGGCGCTATATTCCAGCGTCGATCGCACCAGTGACTTAGGGCAGTGTTTTACGTTGCGCTTCATGAACCACAGGGATGAGTTGGCCTTCTTAATTGTCTTTGTTATGTGCGCATCCCATTTCAGGTCTTCCGATATGGTTACTCGAGGTAGGGGATTTCTTTAACTTGTTGGAGGATCTGATTATTTAGTGAATAGAAGTTAGAATATTTCGAGTTAATGCTCACGATGCAACACTTCTTGGCATTAAACTGCATGCCCCAGTTGTGAGCCCAATCTTCTAACGCCTTCAAGTCGTCTTGGAGTATAAGATGGTCCTTTCTGGTTTCTATGACCCTTTGGAGGAGGCAGTCATCTGCGAATAAACGCCCCTGTGACTTAACGGATTCAGGGAGAATGTTAATGTAACATAGAAAGCGTAGAGGCCCTATGACTGTACCCTGAGGGAGGGCGGAGTCTACTGTGACTGGGTACTCGCCTTCTACTAAGACTTGCATATGCTGCTGGGTCAGGAAGTTCTGAATCCAGGTGTTTAGGGGTCCATCTACGCCATAATTCATCTTGGCCAGAAGCTTCTCATGGGGGACTGTATCGAAGGCCTTCTGGTCCCTAGATATTCCTTATTTTATTGTTAGATTGGTCCCTAGATATTCCTTATTTTATTGTTAAACTAGTACCTAGATATTCCTTATTTTATTGTTAGACTGGTCCCTAGATATTCCTTATTTTGGTGTAACACACCCATTGACTGTTGCATTGAGTTGTGTGTGAATTAAAATTTAAATGCCATGTTGTCATTCATATCTAGATCCAATTTAAACAAGAGCTGTCGGAGAACAGCGCAGCTCGACTATTCGATTTTTCGGAGAATAATAAATTTATAGCTAGTATATACCATCAGAAAACAAGGCTACAACAATGTGGGGTGGGGTTGGGAGCACAACATAACTATGTGTAAGAATTGAGCAAAACTACACAGAAATATGTATTTTTTTTAAAAAAATAGAGTTTTGAATGGGGTGCGGTTGGGGGTGGGAAAGGGGCAGGGGTGGATGGTGGGGGGAGTGGGGGTGGTGAGGGCAACATATATGTGTAAGAATTGACTAAAACAACACAGAAATAATTTTAAACAAGAGGTCAATGACCTTGAAGCTCTACTGATTGATTTTGATTTCAGGAAGTAGTCGCTACAAACTGGTTTTTTGAAAATCTATTTTTAGCCGTGGTGGCCATCTTGAATTTCCGGCCGACCTGAAATTTTGCTAGGATCAATAAGACATCAAGAGCAACATTCCTGTGAAGTTTCATGAAAATCCGTCACGTAGTTTCAGAGGAGTAGTCGCTACAAGTTATATTATATAACTCTATGTAAACAAAGATGGCAACTGACAGCCATGTTTAACATTGAATCAAAATAATGTTCGACTAGGATAACCATCATGTCATGCTGATCATTTTAGAAAAAGTCCCATATCAATATCTCTTATAGTTTTCAAGAAGTAGTCGCTACAAACTTATTTTTTAAAAATCTATTTTTAGCCATGGCGGCCATCTTGAATTTCCGGCCGACCTGAAATTATGCTAAGATCAATTAGACATCAAGAGCAACATTCGTGTGAAGTTTCATGAAAATCTGTCAAGTATTTTCAGAGGAGTAGTCGCTACAAGTTATCATTATATAACTCTATGTAAACATACATGGCCACTGGCAGCCATGTTTAACGTCGAATCAAAATAATGTTCGACTTAAATAACCATCATGTCATGCTGATCATTTTAGAAAAAGTCCCATATCAATATCACTTATAGTTTTCAAGAAGTAGTCGCTACAAACTTGTATTTTGAAAATCTATTTTTAGCCATGGCGGCCATCTTGAATTTCCGGCCGACCTGAAATTTTGCAAGGATCAATTAGACATCAAGAGCAATATTCGTGTGAAGTTTCATGAAAATCCGTCAAGTATTTTCAGAGGAGTAGTCGCTACAAGTTATCATTATATAACTCTATGTAAACAAAGATGGCCACTGGCAGCCATGTTTAACGTCGAATCAAAATAATGTTCGACTCGGATAACCATCATGTCATGCTGATAATTTTAGAAAAAGTCCCATATCAATATCTCTTATAGTTTTCAAGAAGTAGTCGCTACAAACTTATTTTTTAAAAATCTATTTTTAGCCGTGGTGGCCATCTTGAATTTCCGGCCAACCTGAAATTTTGCTAGGATCAATTAGACATCAAGAGCAACATTCTTGTGAAGTTTCATGAAAATCCGTCAAGTAGTTTCAGAGAAGTAGTCGCTACAAGTTTTCATTATATAACTCTATGTAAACAAAGATGGCCACTGGCAGCCATGTTTAACGTCGAATCAAAACGATTTTCGACAAGGACCAACATCATGTCATGCTGATCATTTTAGAAAAAGTCCCATAGCAATATCCCTTAGAGTTTTCAAGAAGTAGTCGCTACAAACTTGTTTTTTAAAAACCTATTTTTAGATTTGGCGGCCATCTTGGATTTCACATCTACATGAATTTTTGCTAGGATCAACTAGACTTCATGGGCAACATTTCTGTAAAGTTTCATGAAAATCTATTCAGTAGTTTCAGAGGAGTAGTCGCTACAAAAAAAAAGTTAACGGACGGACAGACGGACGGACGACGGACGCCGCACCACGGCATAAGCTCTGCTGATCTCTGATCAGTAGAGCTAAAAAAAAATTCAAGTGTGGGGCGTGGTGGGTGGGGTCATGGGGTGAGAGGCGGGGGGGAGGGGGAGTGGGGGCGGGGAGGGTTGCAACATATATGTGTAAGAATTGACAAAAGCAACACAGAAATATGTAAAAAGAAAAAAAAAAAAAAAGTTTCAAGTCTGGGGCGAGTGTGGAGGGGAGTGGGGGCGGGGGTAGAGGGGGGGGGGGGAGGAGGGAGCCCAGGCTCCAATATGGGCGAAGTAATAAGATGCATAATGCTATAACAAATCCCAAACCATAATTATATATATATACATGCATACATGCTTACATGCAAACCTAGATCTGCCTTTATTGCACATTTTATGGGCCATCACAATTTGGGTTCCATGGGAGCCCAGAATTTGCAGAAGACAAAATTACTTATCCAACCCTTTACAACATACTATAAGGAAACCAATTCCAAAATTTAGTTCAGCTAGGGAAAAAAATGTAAGAGATATAGACCTGTAAACACAGCTTACACGCAAAATTTGATGTGAAACAGACATATTTTAAGGGCTATCAGAATTTGGGTTCCATGGGAGCCCAGGGGTTACAGGAACCAAAATCACTTAAGCAGCCCTTACGATAATGCTATGAGGAAGCTAATGGCCAAATTTGGTTGTGCTAGGGTAAGAATTGTAAGAGATATAGACTTGTAAACACAGCTTACACGCAAAATTTGATGTGAAATGGGGCACATTTTATGGGCTATCATAATTTGGGTTCCATGGGAGCCCATGGGTTACAGGAACCAAAATTGCTTATGCAGCCCTTAAGATAATGCTACAAGGAAGCCCATGAACAAATTTGGTTGTGGTAGGATAAGAAATGTAAGAGATATAGACTTGTAAACACAGCTTACACGCAAACCTTGATGTGGGACGCCGACGCCGACGCCAACGCCGACGTTGACGCCGACGCCGGGGTGATTACATAAGCTCTCTTATTCTTCGAATAGTCGAGCTAAAAATGAATAACTTACATTCTCATCACAAGTGACACATATGCTGCCAAAAAATCCACAGAAAAATGGGGGTCATGTATCTTCTAAGAAAGAACTTGTCTCATGAATGAATTCTCCTTTAAAAACATAAACACTGAGATGCCATATTATTGTATTCATACACTCATTTCCATATAAGCAAAATAAATTAAAAACTCACAATTTTAACATGACAATGCTTAAAAAATGTAACAAATAGATCAACAATGTGATATAAACCAACAAGAGGTCAATGACCTTGAAGCTCTACTGATAGATTTTTGATAGCTAGGTCAACATTCCTATGAAGTTTCATGAAAATCCATCAAGTAGTTTCATAGGAGTAGTCGCTACAAGTTTTCATTATATAACTCTATGTAAACAAAGATGGCCGCTGGCGGCCATGTTTAATGTCAAATAATTTTTGACAAGGATCAACATCATGTCATACTTATCATTTTAGAAAAAGTCCCATATCAATATCTCTTACAGTTTTCAAGTAGTAGTCGCTACAAATTTATTTATTTTAAATCTATTTTTAGCCGTGGCGGCCATTTTGAATTTTCGGTCAGCCTGAAATTTTTCTAGGATCAACTAGACATCAAGAGAAACATTCCTGTGAAGTTTCATGAACATCCGTCAAGTAGTTTTATAGGAGTAGTCGCTACAAGTTTTTACTATATAACTCTATGTAAACAAAGATGGCCACTGGCAGCCATGTTTAACGTTGAATCAAAATAGTGTTCGACTAGGATCAACATCATGTCATGCTGATCATTTTAGAAAAAGTCCCATATCAATATCCCTTATAGTTTTCAAGAAGTAGTCGCTACAAACTTATTTTTTAAAAATCTATTTTTAGCTGTGGCGGCCATCTTGAATTTCTGGCCGACCTGAATTTTTGCTAGGATCAATTAGACATCAAGAGCAACATTCTTGTGAAGTTTCATGAAAATCCGC
This sequence comes from Cyrtodaria siliqua, assembly GCA_037043455.1. Lineage (NCBI taxonomy): Eukaryota > Metazoa > Mollusca > Bivalvia > Adapedonta > Hiatellidae > Cyrtodaria > Cyrtodaria siliqua. The sequence goes on from JAWPHD010007332.1 coordinate 58,278, forward strand.
CAAGTAGTTTCAGAGGAGTAGTCGCTACAAGTTTTTACTATATAGATCTATGTAAACAAAGATGGCCGCTGGCAGCCATGTTTAATGTTGAATCAAAACTATTTTCGACAAGGACCAAGATCATGTCATGCTGATTATTTTAGAAAAAGTCCCATATCAATATCACTTATGGTTTTCAAGAAGTAGTCGCTACAAACTTGTATTTTAAAAATCTATTTTTAGCTTTGGCGGCCATCTTGGATTTCACATCAACATGAATTTTTGCTAGGATCAACTAGACTTCATGGGCAACATTTCTGTAAAGTTTCATAAATATCCATCCTGTAGTTTCAGAGGAGTAGTCGCTACAAATAAAAGTTTACGGACAGACAGACAGACGGACGGACAGACGACGGACGCCTAACCACGGCATAAGCTCTGCTGATCTCTGATCAGTCGAGCTAAAAATAGCACTTTAAATTAGTGAAAATGCCTTTTTTTACAAGAAGAAATGAGAATTATTTATTGACGCCATTATGCGACTACCCCAGGCCGACACTTCCTGTGTTGCAATGGGTGTGCTACACATTTTATTGTTAGATTGGTCCCTAGATACCACTTATTTTACTGTTAGATTGGTCCCTAGATACTCCTTATTTTATTGTTAGACAGGTCCCTAGATATTCCTCATTTTATTGTTAGGCTTGTCCCTAGATATTTCTTATTTTATTGTTAGACTGGTCCCTTGATGCTCCTTATTTTATTGTTAGATTGGTCCCTAGATATTTCTTATTTTATTGTTAGACTGGTCCCTAGATATTCCTTATTTTATTGAACAACTCAAACAAATGATGTCATGTGATAACAGAATCAATGAATAATGTTAATATGTTACTCATTAAGGTTTGTAAAATAATAAACTTATGCACCTCATTTCACATTTGTTCATGTAATCTGTAAACTAAATTATATCATCATCCAAGTTTATAGAAACAGATACAACCAACAGTTATTTCTATGGCTATTTCCTACTTCTTTATTGACTTATTTTCTGAACATGTCAGCATGGGCAAGATAGAGGCCAGGTCTATTTTGCAACTACTTTCAAGGGTAGGAAAGTGGCTGGTTATAAATAAATCACTATAAATTAGCGATATGTCTTATAAGAATAACTATCTTCTAGCTATGACACATGCTGTGATTGCACAAACAAGCACAGGGAATATATATTATATAACAAGATGCCAGAGTAGAATGAATACTCATCTTGGAATTAGCACTCTGATAAACTTTTAGTCATGTTTTATCCAGTATTGCTGACTACAACACCCTGGCCTGCTGGCCACAGCTGTAAGATGCTTGTTCTTATTTGACATGTCACACAAAGCACTCTAGGAATTGTGAGTTTGTCTGTTAGTCACACTATACCTATGTTGATGGGCGTGTTTTCTACGTGCGGGGACAGTGTCGCCATTAGTAAGTGAGTGTGATAACCTGGTACCAAAAATAAACAGTAATACATGTATATGTTTTCATATATCATTTGTGTTAAAAATCCTATATTCAAGAAACTAACCCACCAAATAATGACAAAATTAAACTGCAAAAACGTTTATCAAACTCTGTCCAGGTGTTCAGGTCATATAATAATGGATATGTGTCGATTAAAAGTATAGGTTTATTAACGGGTTCTTAAAATACCCTGCTCAAGTTTGGGGTTTGGCCTGGCTGGTTAGAGCCGTTTATATTGTGTCTATAGAGTTTGGATTCTCAAAATAATGAAGTTATACATGAATATAAACCTTGTCGTTAGTAGGTTTTGAAATGGTGTAAATATGTCATAAAATGTTGCTGTTGTTGGCAGGACAGTTATTTTCACTCTTGTAAAAATGATTATAATCCTACCACAAAAATAAAATAAAGTAAGTCAAATGCAGTGAAAAAAATTCTATTAATAGTCACGATTTTATGGCTAATTTTACTTCTAACACAATATCATAAAATAGGATTTGCTGGCGTTTTAAAATTTGAGATTATTAAATAATGAACAACCAGTGGCAAATCAGTCATGTGACGTTAAGCTGTCAAAATCATTTCATTTTATTTCAATGCATTTGTTAGTAAAATTGTTGAAAAGAAATGCATTACAAAAGAGCTATCAAATAGGACCTTGACCCCAGTGACCTCAAATGCAATCCCAAACTTTCTTTCCATATAAGCTACCAATATGGCAAGTTTCTTTTCAATATCTCATTCCTAACTTGTTATTGAGCGGATACCATTTTTCTTTATGTTTAGTAACAGCAACCATGACCTTGACCTCAGTGACCTCAAATGCAATCCCAAGCTTGCATTCCACATAAGCTACATACACAGCAATTTTTCGTTGCAATATCTCATTTTAACAAAAGTTATTGAATGGAAACCATTTTTCTATATTTAGTTGCAGCAACTTTATCCATTTTTTTATATTTAGTAACAGCAACTTTGACCTTGACCCCAGTGACCTTATATGCAATCCCAAGCTTCCGTTCCATATAAGAATCTATATAGCAAGTTTCATCGCAATATCTCATTGTTAAGTTACTGAGCGGAAACCAAGAGTTTGATGCCGCCCGATTGCCCGCCCAATCCTCCCCCCCGCCCCCAATAACCGTCAAACGCCAATCTACTATCCAGAATTTTACAAAGGAAAACCTGGTTATAATTCTTACTAGGTTTATGAAAAAATGGCAGTATGAGGTTTATGAATGTTTGTTTGACTAGTATTGTCCACTTAATTTCATACTCGGTGCACTCCAGAACAACTCTGACTCACCGATGTTGTTGTTTACGTCTATGTTGGTTGTTTTGGTCTCCCTCCTTCAGTGTGTCTTCATCTGAGGAACTGCTGTCATCTGCTATAGATGGCTGCCTGTGTCTATGTGGCTGTGCCTGGGGTTCATACTGAACATAGATAATGAATACAGCTCTGTGTCATGTTGAGAGCACTGGGGTGGCAGAGACAGACGGATTATTCAAACGAGGGTCATATGTTCCCCAATCTCACCAGATGGCCCTGATTATACAGAGAACCTATAGGATAAATACCCCACCTCACCCTGAATATACATACATAATCTATATGGCCAGTCCCCCACCTCACATACATGAAGACCCCTATATGGCCAGTCCCCCACCTCACATACAGAGAACCTATATGGCCAGTCCCCCACCTCATATACATAGGGAACCTATATGGCCAGTCCCCACCTCACATACATAGAGAAACTATATGGCCAGTCCCCCACCTCACATACATAAATACCCTATATGGCCAGTCCCACACCTCACATGCATAGAGAACCTATATGGCCAGTCCCCCACCGCACATACATAGAAAACCTACATGGCCAGTCCCCCACCTCACACACATAAATAACCTATATGGCCAGTCCCCCACCTCACATGCATAGAGAACCTATATGGCCAGTACCCCACCTCACATACATAGAGAACCTATATGGCCAGTCCCCCACCTCACTTACACAGAGAACCTATAAGGCCAGTCCCCCACCTCACCTGCCTATAAGGCCAGTCCCCCACCTCACATACATAGAGAACCTATATGGCCAGTCCCCCACCTCACACACATAAAGAACCTATATGACCATACCCCCACCTCACATACACAGAGAACCTATATGGCCAGTCCCCCACCTCACATACACAGAGAATCTATTTGGCCAGTCCCCCACCTCACATACCTAGAGAACCTACATGGTCAGTCCCCCACCTCACATACTTAGAGAACCCACATGGCCAGTCCCACACCTCACATACAAAGAGAACCTACATGGCCAAACCCCCACCTCACATACATAGAGAACCTATATGGCCAGTCCCACACCTCACATACATAGAGAACCTACATGGCCAGTCCCCCACCTCACATACATAGAGAACCTACATGGCCAGTCCCACACCTCACATACATAGAGAACCTACATGGCCAGTCCCCCACCTCACATACATAAACTATATGGCCAGACCCCCACCTCACATACATAGAGAACTTATATGGCCAGTCCCCCACCTCACATACACACAGAACCTACATGGCCAGTCCCCCATTTCACATACACAGAGAACCTACATGGCCAGTCCCACACCTCACATACATAGAGAACCTACATGGCCAGTCCCCCACCTCACATACATGAACTATATGGCCAGACCCCCACCTCACATGCATAGAGAACTTATATGGCCAGTCCCCCACCTCACATACATAGAGAACCTACATGGACAGTCACTCACCTCACATACATAGAGAACCTACATGGCCAGTCCCCCACCTCACATACATGACCAGTACCCCACCTCACATGCACAGAGAACCTATATGGCCGGTCACATACCTCACATACATAGAGAACCTATATGGCCAGTCCCCCACCTCACATACATAGAGAACCTATATGGCCAGTCCCCCACCTCACATACACAGAGAACCTATATGGCCAGTCCCCCACCTCACATACATAGAGAAGCTATATGGCCAGTCCCCCACCTCACATACATAGAGAACCTATATGGCCAGTCCCCCACCTCACATACATAGAGAACCTATATGGCCAGTCCCCCACCTCACATACACAGAGAACCTATATGGCCAGTCCCCCACCTCACATACATAGAGAAGCTATATGGCCATATTGAAGATCAATAACAATGTTTTATTTCAAGCATCCTGTATTTATCATAAAATTAAATGCACTACTTCTAATTATTACATCCTTTTTTTTTCATCAATTAAAGCACAACCTATTACTATTGCATCCCATATTTGTTATCGTCAAGCGAACTTGTGTTTTCCAATTCAATACAGGGCTAATGCCGTATTATCTTTTTGCTGAAAAAATAAAAACTGAGAACATCTTGAAAAGAGACTAGATACGTACTCGTTTCCTCTCACTCTTCGTGATGACTGTAGATTTAGAACTGTCTGGTACTGGTTCCAGACGTACCCTCGCAGAGTTAGGTCTGTCGTATGCTGCAATCAGAAATGAGCGATCACATCGTCAAATTAAATCTACTGTCTAAATGTCATATTTCGACAAATCACATGTTAGCATTTGCACAAAATCTTTTCTTTTTTCTTTTTTTTTTGAAAGAAATACAATTTTAAGTAACGACCAAGTTTATTTTCTTCGAAAGCTGATAAAAATATCACAGAACCATATCTTCAACTTCAAATTGCTGCTGTTTTTTTTTGTATCAAGTTTCTATACAAAATAATGCTGATAAATGTATAACATGAAAAAGAATAACTAAACCAAACAAATTTAAGGGTGGTGAGACACTATCATGGGTATGACAATTCCATATATTGTGTTGACTAGTTTTCAAACAAAAATTGGCAGCCAACAATTTACATGGCTTTGCTGATACTACTGGTAGACTTCGAACCCAGTGTTTTTTTTATGGTGTGTCCTTGAGCAAGATACTTTCTTTTAGACCTGATGATCTAGTGTATCGGGGTCTATCCTCAAAGCATGCGAAAAAGCCAAAGGAATCTGTTCAATAATTAGAGTAGGGCAAGTTTCCCAGATTGCTATGAATACTTTATAACCTATTAAAGATGGTGAAGGACCGGTACATTACCCTTACTTACATTGTGCTGCATTGTTATTTCTTCTTCTTTTTTCCCGTGCTGACATATTGGGTAAACTCTGTAAAGATACATGCAAACATTTCCATGAAGACTTTGATACCTTTTTATGTCAGTCATCTGACAGCATGTTCTGATAGCTATAGTGGTTATGTTTTTGAGATGGGTATATGAAACTTGCATTTATTGGTAAAAATCACACAACATATTACTAAGCATGTTTACTGTAAGTAACACAGATTTCAAGCGCTGGGATATTGGCATATGCGAATAATTCAACCAATTTCATTTCATTTCACACCCAAGTACATAGTGAATTATGAAATTAAACCACCAAAGAGGTTGGAATATTTCAATATACTCTGCTAGAAATGGTGATAGATTTGATGATAACTAATTGATCACCATTAGATTGCAATCGTGTGGCCAATGGTTAAAACAATCCTGCCTAGTTATTTCCCTTTAACAGTTTTAACAATCAAAATAATCTTTTTTCGATGGATGTGCACGTCAATATATTCTAAATTAAGCTTTCCTTGATGTCATCGGTAGACATAGGGGTACAACACCCCCAAATTCATGTTCATTTTATCATTTTTTGTTCATGCTCATTAAAGGTCTTCATCATGACCCCTGCATTGTTTCAGGTGCCATCTCGCTCAAATCACTAGAGCAGTGGCAGAAAAACAATAAACGTGGCTCCAGCATAAATGGAGTGTCTACAATAGAATATGCAGTAACTCCGCAGTTCTGCAGGTGAGAATTCAATTTAATTCTTTCTCTTTTTTTCCGTGTTGTCCATCACCAAGTCGCAAATCGAACTAGTCTGTAATATCAGTAGTAATGTAACTTGGTGCAATTTGGTGATTAACGAATCAGATTGAGAGGATTTTAAAGAAATGTTGACAATAGATACATACATTTTTCCAACTGATTTTGTCTTCCAAGTCATATAGACCTCATTTTGTTGTATCTTACTTTACTTGGGGGTGGTTCCTCCTATTGTAATATGGTCAAGGCACTATAAACCTTAGCATTACAAACATCCACACATTGTCAAAACTCAATGGCCGTCAGTCCTATAGTAAAAACCTTTTTCTACCCCACTCACCCTAGGTGTTTCATCTCCGAGTGATATATTGTCATCCTTTGAGCCCGATGATGATGAAGATTTGGACTCGACCGACTGACCATTGTAATCATTTCTACGCTGTGGAAGACCATCACTCTCTTTCTTTGGAGGTGGAGGTAGTGGTCGTGGCTTATCTACAGGCTTGGGCTGTAACCAAATACAAGCATGTCATCCTTAATATGTGTTGCACTTATGCAACCTTTTGGGTTGAAATTTCAAATGAGATTGGCCATTTATTACATTTTGTGAGGGACATACAGCAATCTTGTGTCTGTGTGGATGTTAATTTCCACACATTAAACAAGCAAGATGTCTTCAAGCTTGTCTTTATTTGTTCGTTCTTACCGCTGCATAAATTGCAGACTACATTTTTTAATCACAGAGTTGAGGTACTTCTGAGAACTTGAGAAAAATGCTTTTAATTGGTAATTACTGTTTGTTTTGTAATAAAACTAGTTTGTTATTTGAAATAAAAAATGTTCTATAACATATAGAATATTTGACTTTAAACAAATGTGTTAATATAAATGTGTTAATATGTACACTTTAGTTAATGAGCTCTGCCAGTTTAACACATGCAGGCATATGGGATCAATACAATATTAATCTGTAAAAAAACATCCAGAATGCTGTGTGTGCCTTAAAGGTATTTATTTTTCAAAAAACGTGCAGCAACCCGTTAGTTTTTCTAGATAAATGCATTTATTTGGTCATTAATATTAATTATTATATACCTACATTTACAGTCCAATCAGCGGTTCATATTTGTACCACGTGATTGTACAATACTTAATTTTGCTATTGGACGTTGTACCATCCTGAATTTTTTTTTTTATTTATATTGGACGATCCAAAACAAGATGGTGGATTTTTAAAAATTATCAGTAGAAATTTCAAAGATAAAAACCGAATATCGACAGAAAGTTCCGAATGAGTTCTATGAATCCGAGAAGTTGCTTATAAATTAAAACAACAACAAACGTTAAAACAACAACAAAATGTTGGAACAAGAGATTGAAAAAATTGTATTTGTATTTGTTTAATTGTTTTATTTTCCCCTGTAAATTTAGGTATATAATTAAAAGGTTATTTAACCGTGTATTGTGCAAAACTGGTTTTTATTGTCCTTGTACATGTGGTGAAAGTCATATTGGACGAGACGCCGAATATGACTTTCACCACATGTACGAGGACAATAAACAAGAGGCCCAAGAGGGCCTGTGGATGCTCTACTGGCTAACATGGCCCTTATAACATCAATGAAGCGAGTGACTGCAATTTACTTTTTTGAAAGATTTGGGGGAAATACAGCATTTTTAACTAAATCAAGGGCCATAACTAAAAAATCTGGTAAAGTTTGATAAAGATCAGAATGATGCAAAATGAAGGCCCTACCATATTAACGAGGCAAAATATAGCATTAACTAAACAAGAGCCATAACTCCTCTGTTACTGGTCCGATCTGGCTGGTTTCCGAAAATGAAACAAAAATGAAAAAAGACAAAATTTCAACAACAAAAAAATTAAAAAAAAAACAATTTTAAAAAATAAATAAAAAATTAATCAAAAAACAAAACAAAAAAATTAAACAAAAAACAAAAATTAAAAAAATAAAATTAAACAAATGGAAAACAAAAAAATAATCATAAAATCTGGTAAAGTTTGAAAGATCAGTAACATCAGATGCAAAATGAAGGACCTATCATACTAACAAGGCAAATTATAGCATTTTTAACGAAATCAAGTGCCATAACTCCGCTGTTACTGATCCGATCCGGCTGGTTTTCAAACTTGTTCGAGCTTTCATTGACATTAACAATCTGATCAAGTTTGTTAAAGATCGGATGAAAAATAAAGGCTCTATCGTCTTAATGAGGCAAAATATAGCATTTTTAACTAAATCAAGGGCCATAACTCGGCTGTTACTGGCCCGACATGGCTGGTTTTCGAACTTGTTCAAGCTTTCATTGATATTAACAATCTATTAAAGTTTGGTAAAGATCGGATGAAAAATGAAGGCACAATCGTCTTAATGAGGTAAAAGTTAACGGACAGATGATGGACACCACACCATCCCATAAGCTCTGCTGGCCCTTGGCCAGTAGAGCTAAAAACCGATATTGCACAATACACTGTTAAAAAAACTATTATTATAAGGATAGCATAATGCAAATTGTTTTTGCATATTACTAACTGTTTAAAATTGTATTTAAATATAGGCAAGCAGATCTAAAGTCAATGATACTGGATACCGGTAAATACCGGTAAATCAAGAGGCTAATTTTAATGTGTGATAAGGACTTCAAGATTGCCATGTGTGCCTTTAAAAAAACATACTGAGCATAATTAGCTACCGAGTTCATACATTAAAGGCATTTTCGGTAGTTTTCCATGCGCAGCTTCTTTGGGGGACTTCTCTTCTAAAACTATAGGATGGATTTTCCTACAAATTTACAGGAATGTTGCTTTTGATGTCTAGTTGTATTTTTTGTCTTTTTTTTTATTTATTTAATTTTTTTTTTGAATTTTTTTTATTCAATTTTTTTTTTATATTTTTTTTTTATTGTCTTTATTTAAATAAAGGCCTATTATTAGATACATAAAATAGGAAAAATTTAGCATTTTGTAAAAATTCCAACAAAATTAAAAAAATTAAGCGTAATGGTACGGTTCCAAAAACCAATATTAAATCTCAATATGCATGGTGACCTATAAATTTAATTGCATATATTGTCTGAATATATGTTCAAATAAGTGCCTAGGAAGATTTTTATTGCACATTTTGTTTTTATATATGTTAAACAATGTGCTTAGAAAGTTTAAACAAATTCTATTATTGGGAACATATAAAAAAAAGGAAATTGTATCATTATGGGCTAATTTGTGCATAAATTGTGGTTATGGTCTCAACAAATTTTGTAAAAAAAATATGTTTTACATAAAGATGAGATTTAAATGCTATTGTAATTAAATGTTCTTTACTTTAATACAATTTTAGCATAATTATGACCAATGAATAAATGATTAGACTTCAAAAATGTCTTATTTAGCTATTTCATGGACTTGTTCAACTTTTTGGACAGATTGACATGACGGTGGCATTACAAATTATGTTTTAAAATTTTAACAATCATGGTGACCTACCATTATTTTGCCTTTTCTGTCTATATATATAACAGACGTACTGTACAAAAAGTTTAAAGAAAATCTGTTATGCAGAAAAAACTATAGAAAATGTCTTTAACACAGCCTTTACAGCCCAATTACTACAAGTAGATGAATCACTAGAACTTCCCCTTGACACAATATTTGTGTTATTTAGAGCCACTCCGAGATGGGGAGGATACAAAGTTATCTGGAACCTATAATTACTATCACATAGATGCCTCTTCAGTTGGGTCATACTAAAGTGGCGAAGAGGGTGGACAGGTACGTAAACATATTTATTACATTTCTATGGGTGACAGATCAGCATTACTCAGTGAAGTTCATAATCGCTAATAGTAATTATTAATCCAAACTCAAGAAATAACTGTGACATTTAGTAATAACGTCGATAAAGTCAACATCATCAACATCTGCTGAGATCGTTCAACAGTTTGAGACATTTCGGTTAAAATCATACACAAACTGATTTAAAATGTAAATAAATGTAATAAATAAATTATTTAAAGGCTGGGTTCAATTTTAAGTAAATTCTTCACTTGATGTGATGTGATATGTGTTTTGTTTTTTCACTTACGCACATTCTGCTCGTTTGTGAAAAAAAAAAAAAAGCCTATAACTGACCCCAGCAATTAAAAAATCTCTGTACAGGAGTGGTTGTGTTTGCTTGCCTGTGCTTTTGCTGGAGTTTTAAAACTGATTTTATTTTTGTATAACAAAAACTCCTTGCAATAGAAAAATACCATAGCAATTTTCTTTCAAACAGCAAACATATTCACTTCTATAACAAGAGGTCAATGACCTTGAAGCTCTACTGATTGATTTTGATTTTAGGAAGTAGTCGCTACAGACTTGTTTTTTGAAAATCTATTTTTAACCGTGGCGGCCATCTTGAATTTCCGGCCGACCTGAAATTTTGCTAAGATCAATAAGACATTAAGAGCAACATTCCTGTGAAGTTTCATGAAAATCCATCAGGTAGTTTCAAAGAAGTAGTCGCTACAAGTTTTCATTATATAACTCTATGTAAACAAAGCAGCCATGTTTAAGGTCAAATCAAAACGATTTTCGACAAGGACCAACATCATGTCATACTGATCATTTTAGAAAAAGTCCCATATCAATATCTCTTATTGTTTTGAAGAAGTAGTCGCTACAAACTTATTTATTTTAAATCTATTTTTAGCTGTGGCGGCCATCTTGAATTTCCGGCCGACCTGAAATTTTTCTAGGATCAACTAGACATCAAGAGCAACATTCCTGTGAAGTTTCATGAACATCCGTCAAGTAGTTTCAGAGGAGTAGTCGCTACAAGTTTTTACTATATAACTCTATGTAACCAAAGATGGCCACTGGCAGCCATGTTTAACGTCGAATCAAAATAATTTTCCACAAGGATCTACATCATGTCATGCTGATCATTTTAGAAAAAGTCCCATATCAATATCACTTATAGTTTTCAAGAAGTAGTCGCTACAAACTTATTTTTTAAAAATCTATTTTTAGCTATGACGGCCATCTTGAATTTCCGGCCGACCTGAAATTTTGATAGGATCAATTAGACATCAAGAGCAACATTCCTGTAAAGTTTCATGACAATCCGCCAAGTAGTTTTAGAGGAGTAGTCGCTACAAGTTTTTACTATATAACTCTATGTAAACAAAGATGGCCGCTGGCAGCCCTATTTAACGTTGAATCAAAACGATTTTTGACTAGGATCAACATCATGTAATGCTGATCATTTTAGAAGAAGTCCCATATCAATATCACTTATAGTTTTCAAGAAGTAGTCGCTACAAACTTATTTTTTAAAAATCTATTTTTAGCTGTGACGGCCATCTTGAATTTCCGGCCGACCTGAAATTTTTCTAGGATCAATTAGACATCAAGAGCAACATTCCTGTAAAGTTTTATGACAATCCGCCAAGTAGTTTCAGAGAAGTAGTCACTACAAGTTTTTACTATATAACTCTATGTAAACAAAGATGGCCGCTGGCAGCCATGTTTAACGTTGAATCAAAACGATTTTTGACTAGGATCAACATCATGTCATGCTGATCATTTTAGAAAAAGTCCCATATCAATATCACTTATAGTTTTCAAGAAGAAGTCGCTACAAACTTGTATTTTAAAACTCTATTTTTAGCTTTGGCGGCCATCTTGGATTTCACATCAACATGAATTTTTGCTAGGATCAACTAGACTTTATGGGCAACATTTCTGTAAAGTTTCATGAATATCCATCCAGTAGTTTCAGCTGTGAAGTCGCTACAAATAAAAGTTTACGGACAGACGGACAGACGGACGACGGACGCCGCACCACGGCATAAGCTCTGCTGATCTCTGATCAGTAGAGCTAAAAATCAGTATTCAACATTTAAACATTATTCACACAATAATGCAAGAAAGCAATAATGAAAGGAAATTTCAAAGTTTTTTTTTAAAGAAGCCAGTCACCAAATGCATTGATTCTCCATTCCACCAACAGTACACATACCAGAGAATAGTATCTTTAATATCAAACAGTACTGTTTAACCCGTAACCCGCTACATATATATAATGGACTGTTCTTTCTTTGAATTAAGCCCATACCATTTATGTGACAAAGGCGTGTTTTTGGGGGGAAATTACTGATCAGCAGATGGACATTGTAAACCCTGATCAGCCTGTGAGTTACTCGTACTCGCAGGCTGATCTGGGTTTACAATTGACGCAAAGGCTATTATAGTCGTGCTTAGTGGGTTAAGGGTTAACTATATGCAACTGAAATATAGACACATTGCCACATTATAAATTCATAATGCCATTGGCAATGTTTTTTTAGAATATATTTATTTGCTTTGCATATTGATTTTGATGATCAGTTATCAAGATGCAACAGTAATGAGAATTATTAGTATATAATAATGTTGAGGACCATGTTATTATTGGATCCATGCTACCAACTCATCATTCCATATCTACATGTGATTTTTTTTCTTCAAATTAAACCACTTAATATGAAAATGGTGTGTTGAATCCCAATGTTCATTCTTTAAACTGCCTTAAATATAATAATTTATCCCAAAGTTTCAGTCTGAACATACAGAAAAAGATGCTGAAATAGGGATTTTCTATATTTAAAGATGACGTTTTGAGAAACTGAATATTTATAAAATTTAAGTAAATAAAGGGGCATAATTATGTTTAAATGCGTAAAAGAGTAATGGTACTTGTCTCTATAAGTTCAAGTCAAGAAAAAATTATACGTATTGTTTCAGTATTAACATTTGTAAATTCTATACTGAAATAAATCATATGAAAGAATGTCTAGTACTTCACATTTAAGGCAATATTTGCTTTTAAATCTTGGTCATCCGACCCTCTCTGACATAAAAGCTTTTTTCTTAGTTTCCTTTTATTCGCAACATCTCGTACACTGCTTCGCAGCATTACTCGAATGTAATACGCAGGTTTCCATATTGGTTACGTCATTGCACCTTAGATTCCCGCCAAAACAAATTTGCATTCAAAATCAAAGTTAACATCCAAATGTTGCAATGCTATTCAGCCTATTGCTCCATCAATAGTTTATTTACATGAAAGCAGTGATAAAATCTTCATCTGCATTGTAAAAAACAAACGCTCAATGCAAATTATACATCAATACGTGGCTAGCAGCCATATAGTTTATGTAGCAAAAGTGCACTGTTTTATGTGCCGTTGCCTTCCGGCTAACAGAATGTCAAGATCTGAACATACCACAGCGTCGTGATACACACGAGGTGGGATTCCGAAGAATGACGGGATTGGCCAAGCTTTCACGATTGAGTTTTCTTTATATTTGATAACATAAAATTATAAAAAAAGCTTTAAAAATGTCAGAAAAAGCTCGGACTTAGCCTGAGGAAATATCAAATTGTTAAAAAAGGCTATAACATAAAGAGGTCTTGAATTAAAATTTAGAGACCTCAAGAAATTGAACTAGTGATATGTTTCTTGGAACACTTGTGTCACCTCCTCTGTGTTTTTAGGTCAGCAGGTCAAAGGCTAATGTGACTTTGAGGGGGGAAAAAATGGGTTTCTGATAAAAAAAAAAGATAATGGCTAGGCACACAGATCTAAAACATTGAAGAAATTGGTCATGGTTAGTAGATGACCTTATCTGATATAGAGGTCTGTAGGTCAATGTTATATACTGAAAACAAGAATCCAGTGTAAATAGTGTATTGATGTAATAAACAGTACATTTATCAGGCATATCGAAACTCATCAAGATATTATGGCAATAAACATTCAACGGTTAATGTCCAAGTTTAACGCTCAAAGGGCCATAACTCTGGTGATAATGGGATCGACTGGTTATCGAATTGAATTGAATGTTGTTTAACGGCTCATCAACACAGTACAGGTTATTTAGAGCCGCCCCAGAGAGAGGGGAAGGATACATAGGAATCCGGGAACCTGCCCTACTCTTATTATCGAATAGATTCCTATGGTTCTTTAACATGCTCGGTTGATAGACCGATACACGGGACCGCCCGGTTTACGTCCCCATCCGACGGACGAGGCTAAGGAAAAGTGTCTTGCCCAAGAACACACCGACGGAACTCAGTGGCACCACGGAGGATTGACTAGTTATCGAACGTGACCTAGATATTATGCCTATAAACATTCTTAAGTTTGATCAAGATTGCATAATAATTACTCAATTTATGGAGCAGACATTGTCAAAGACGTCATTTTTCAACAATCAAAGGGCCCTCTGGTGATAAAGGGACAATCTGGCTGGTTATCAAACTTGACCTAGATCTTATGCCCATAAACATTCTGAACATGTTGGATCAAGATTTCTATATATTTACTCTAGTTATGAAAAGTGCGGACGCCGGACGACAGACGGCGGACGCCGCTGGACAAAGTGATCACTACGTGTCTGCCACGCTATGCAAGCGACACAATAATATGCAGTCTATAAAAGATGTTATGTATTTCAATTTTCAATCCATTATATCTGACATCTTTTTGCACAAGCAGACCATTTCTACACTACTGCAAGCAGGATACAACAAAACTGATTAGTAAATAAATATATATAACTGAACTAACAATATATAAAACAAGACACACACATAAAAGGAACAATGTTTTCACGGTTAGAAGTAAAATAACTGGTAGAACAACTACTACTAAACACTGAACTAGAGTATAATAAACATACATACAAGCGCTACTAACTAGTATCAACTGTATATAGACGAGAAACTATGATTGTCTCAAATTCAATTAAATTTCTTTTTCTATTCTGTTTCTGTTCTATATAACTGATGGAAGCAAGACTTGGCTACATGCACTGTACTATTTTTACGTTTTCAAATATCACTGCAGACGATTTCTTTGCGCTGCCATTGGATTTGGATTCACCGACCCGTGACCTTGAGTTGGAAATGTCCGGATGTGGACTTACATGTTTAGAGAGAATGGACTTCTTTTTCCGTTTGGAGGGACCGTCCCTGGTGGGTGAGCTTGACGGAACTGGTAGCTGCGACATATGAGAGAAAAGTAACATGTTGGTTTACAGACAAGTTGGTGATTATATTCAGTTCAAATTTATCAGGTGTGGCAAACATAAAATATTCTAACATAGATTATTTGACTGAAATGGTACTACTGAGAGTTAATGTTAATTCTGTTACTATCTAATGGGTGAAGTATATCTGAACACTTTTATTCTGTAACCAGCGTGTGTAGAGCTGTAATCAAATTTTATTGAAGTAATCAATTGCGTCTAATAAGGACATATTCAAACCACAGACCTCTTAAGCATTATAAAAGGAATCGAACCATGGACCTCTTGAGCAAGAGGACCGTCTGCTGTGACACGCCAATTTTTTAAAAGGAAATTAGAGGTCTGTGGTTTGATTCCGAGCTGTGGTAAGTCGATTTTTATTTAAATGGCATTTTTTCTGCTTATTGTTTGGTAATTATCAAGTGGTATATTTGGTATTTCAAATCACCTAGTGGCAAGTGTGCGTCGAAACAAAAAAGTCAATGCAAAAACTATTTTCTTTTTTTCCTTTTTAATTTAGGAACATTATTGAGGTTACAGAATAAAGAGAATAAATAGTTAAGTGTCTAAAAATACAAACCATATTTGACTCCACATGGTGAAAACACGAAACACTTGGCAGAAGCTCTCTTTTTTGGTGTTCTCAAATGCTAGTCAAATACAGCCTCTATGTTTACATAAACCGTACATTTTCTACAGATCTTCATTCCTGTGTCTTAGCCAAATGCCCATATTCTAATCTTATGGTCGAACCAGATAAAAGTTGTTCTATTTAAAGACTGGTAAACAATGCAGTTACTAGAATTAAAAGCACACCAAACTTCAAAGACAAGCCCCATCATCAAAATACTATGCACACACGATAAATAAAAGGCAGCCATTGGTTAATACTGCTGTTGGCATAATACTCCATATGGTTGGTAAAAATAAAAGTCATAGAGTCTATAAAGAAACAAGGATATCAGTAAAGCCCAATGATGGTATGTGAACTTGAAACTTGTGATAAAACATAATTTATGTACAAAATCCCCCCACTAAGCAGACACATAATACCCACTTTTGATCTCTGACCCCCCAGTGTGACCCTGACCTTGAATATACCTGCACATTGTCATATACACACTAAGCCATCCAAATCCCTATATTGGGATGTAAAGTTACAGCAGACAAGAAAATACTTAACTTTGACCTTAACTGTAACCGTAACCTTGATGACACATAATCATATTGTCAGGAACCCTTCTGTACAAACTTAACTGATTCAAAACTTACAGAACGGACACAAAATGCGGGACGAACAGACAGATCAACAAAGGGGCGACAACTAAATGCTCTCCCAATCCCTCAACCATAACACTTCTCCCCTATCCAAAACAGTCAATAGTTATGCTGAAAACAAAATGACACCAGAAGTTGTTCATGGTGCAACTTTTTGTGCAAAAATAAAACTGTGAAAATCAATATCACATCAAACAGATCTGTAGTGGTGCACATTGTTTTTCAGAAAATAATTGTTCAATCCTTGCTTAAGTAAAAAGAAGGGTTATAATAATCTCTAATTACAATGTCTTGTAAGACAAGCCAAACACTAAGACAAAATGTTGGAGCATTAGACACGGGCCCAAAAAAAAATCTACCTGAAATAAATTATTTTTATTACAATGACAGACTCTGAGTCTATTCAAAGTTTTTAAGCACTGCAGAGATTTTGCTTTAATATTGTACAAACTTTTACTGTTGGGGTAAAAAAACAACATTAAGGCCAAAACGAAAAATAGGTGTGTTTCCTATTGCATGCTCTAAAAAAACAGGGTAGGTCAGTAGGCATGTTGTTTTTTTTTTAGCAAGATACTGTGAAATTCTATTTATCCCATAATAAAGTATGAAAGGAAAAATCGCCGAACACGATGAATACAAAAAAATATAGCAGCCTCGGTTTAATTGATCAACGGTAGTGAAAAGTGTATGCTACCTTCACGCCCTCTAGCCCCGGGTTGAGCAGAATTCAATATTTAAAATTCCAATACTACAGAAATTTGAGCCATCCCGAAGATGGTATGCATATGACGTTGAACATGGAACCTTCAATGAGGTGTTCTCACACCATTCCATGGCCAGCGACGTATGGTCCCAGTTTCTAACAAAATGCTTTGCTCTAAACGAGAAAACAATGGGCGAAATAAAAAAATGGAATTTAGCTGGGAGCAGAGGTTATGAAGTCTCCGTATCATAGGTAACAGTCAAAACTAAATTAAAAAGCAGGCAACTTATCCTAAGAGTGATTAAACAATACTCAGAACCTAGAAAGGCTGGAGTAGTGGAACCACCTATTCGAAAGTCAAGTAAGAAACCAAAAGTAATTGAGGATGTACCACTGATATCTGTAAATATCGGGCCCAGCGATGTTCAAAGATTGGAATGAATAACAGTTCTGATTGCACAGGGAGACGTTTTACCACCGCCACACTATACAGGCAACGCTACTGTGATATATAACAAGAGCTGTCGGAGAACAGCGCAGCTCGACTATTCGATTTTTCAGAGAATAATAAATTTATAGTTAGTATATAACATCAGAAAACAAGGCTACAACAATGTGGGGTGGGGCTAGGGGCACAACATAACTATGTGTAAGAATTGACCAAAACTACACAGAAATATGTAAAAAATAAAAAAAATAAAAACAAACAGTTTCGAGTGTGGGTGTGGGGGGGGGGGGGGGGGGGGACGGGAGAGAAGCAGGGGGTGGGGGAGGGTAAGAAGCTATGTGCAAGAATTAACCAAAAAACACAGAAATATGTAAAAAAATAAATATATATTCTAGTTTCGAGTGTGTGGTGGGGGTGGGGGTGGGGGGGGGGGGGGGGGGGGGGGGAGTGGCAGGGTAGGCGGAGGGGAAGGGGCGGGGGGGAGATATGGGGGGGGGACGGGAGAGAAGCAGGGGGTGGGGGAGGGTAAGAAGCTATGTGCAAGAATTAACCAAAAAACACAGAAATATGTAAAAAATAAATATATATTCTAGTTTCGAGTGTGTGGTGGGGGTGGGGGGGGGGGGGGGGGGGGGGGGGGGGGGGGAATGGCAGGGTAGGCGGAGGGGAAGGGGCGGGGGGGGGGGAGATATGGACTTGTAAACACAGCTTACACGCAAACCTTGATGTGGGACGCCGACCCCGGGGTGATTACATAAGCTCTCTTATTCTTCAAATAGTCGAGCTAAAAATGTATGAAAGGAGAAATCTGGAAAGTTGATGATACAACTTGAAAGTTTCTCTGTGATGTTGTCAGTTTACCTCGATATGACCGCCCAATGTAAATTACGTGTTCCTGTTTAACCACCAGTGGATTACAGAAAATATAAAATGGTGTTATGTTTCACTTCCATGATGTAAGCCATGTGATAAATCATTGCTCAAAACAAATTGAAAAAAAATAAAATCATTTTGGCATAAAACGTTTTAGGGTCAGCCTCTAAAAAATTGGGTCTGTCGTGCAACCAGAAACACATCTGTTTTTATTTTTGGCCTAATATATAAACAGGCAAATTATGCAATAAATTAACTGTTTATAAGACTCAACAATGTTTACACATACATGTATTCCTGTAAACATTAAATATTTAGTTTCAGTAACCACGCCTACCAAACGCTCTAATGGTGCGTCTGCACCGTTTGAGGAGTATCCAGTGTTGCAGTTGAGCGCTCATTTTTGATGAAAAAATGGTAAATTGTCAAGTATATTTGCGAATAATTTCTTTTCAAAGCGTTTAATTAAAAATCAAAGACAGTGGTTCAACCCTACTGTGAAAGGTCTTACTCCACACCAAATGTTACCATGTATACTCATATGCAATTGCCTTCACCTTCCCTCATTGTCATCTATTGAATAATATGTCATTGCATGCCTTAACACATGCTAACTGCTTCTCTTACAAGAGTATTTAACCAAAGATATTTCAGTTATCATATATGTTAACCAGACGCAGAGGGTGGTACTAGCTCTTCATTTGTTTAAAACATACTAGCTAAAAAATCGAACGTTTCCGCAAATACTGAAAATGATTCCTAAATAAGATTTGTAGTACGATTCTCGCTGAGTTGACATAACTACCAAGGAAAAAAGTATCTTTCATTCGTAGTAGTGGCTTAAAAAGAGAAAAAGAAAAAGAATTCTTAATTCCATAGCTCGGTAGCACTGTCCACTCTAATGCAACACCGATGCATTTTGGGCAGCATTTGCGTTAATTCGACTGTCTAAGATCACACATTTGCGTTAATTTGACTGTCTAAGATCACACATTTGTGTAAGTTCCTTTGATTCATGATAACTCTATGTTTTAATGGCAACACATGTGACAAGAAGCTTTTTATCACTAAAAAATACCATCACCGCTAAATGTAAAATCTGAAAGACTTTCAGTTCGGACATTTGGTGTGAAATAAGACCTTTCACAGAAGGGTTGAATGACTGTTTTCGATTTTTGATTTAACGCTTTGAAAAGAAATTAGTCTCAAATAAACATGACAACATACCTTTTTTACATGAAAAATAAGTGCTCAACTGCAGCTCTTGATACTCTTCAAACGGTGCAGTGCAGATGCCAGCACCATTATAACGTTTGGTAGGCGTGGTAACGATGAAATCTGTCAAACAGCAGGGTAATCCCACAGTTCCAATATTATAAAGTGCAACACGCCAAATCTACCTATGCATGGAGGCTATAGATAAAAAAATGTGTACTTCACAGCACATTATGAAAGACGAAATTAAAGCCATTCTCAAAAATCACTGATAATTGATCAATAATAATATTTTACCAATAATCAATCACTGATAAATTATCAATGATAATCCTTTACTAATTCTAGAACTCAATCACTGATAACTGATCAAGGATAATACTTCACCAATAATCAATCACTGATGAAGGATAATCATTGATAATCACAGCAGTAAAGTTGGGGTGGAAAGAAGGATGAATATTGTAAGAGGACAGGTTTTATGTTTTAGCACCATGTCTGATCAGTAGAAGTGGAATTATTTTAGAAAAGTGAATTAGCGGGGTTTATTTGAAGTCTGTCACAGTTAATACCTGTTCCTCTTTTTTCTTTGCCTCGTTATTATTCCTGACGTTACTTGGTTTGAGGGTCTCATTGTTGTCGGAGTTGTCATTGTCCTTCAGGTCGACCACCATCTGACCCTCTATGATGGCAGGTAGGTCAGGACGCTTACCATCGGAGATCTTACGTCTGAAACAATATATAACATCCCGATCAACTTACTGTGATTTTGTATTAGGAAGAAATCATTTTTAAGGAGATAAAATAAGCAGTATTAACATAAATCCAGTCTGAAGTTTAATGCTATTGGATAGTATTTTTTTATTATTCACTACACAGATTACAAAATCAAGGATGTTTGAATATGCAAAGAAGCTCAGAAAGGTGATAAGTAACATATACAGAATTATCTGATGACTCAAGCTCACCTATGATTGGCTAAAGGTCTAGCAGGTTCACCTTGACCCACTTCTACATGGGACGCACTAACAGTCGACCTTGCACTCTCGACTCCCGATGACCTCTCACTGTCTAGTGATGACCTTGAACTGTCTGGCATGTCAATAGGAGAGTGAGATGAGGCCTGTGACCTTGCAGACGGCGGGGCGGATGATACTGATGATATTGACGACACTGACTGCGCAGACCCTGGACGACTGATATGGGCTCGCGATGAACTGGCCGGCCTCCGACTAGTAAATATAACAAATTATAAACAGGCTTTTTTTTTTATATTCAAAATAAGCTCAAGTGATATTTTGGTTCAAGTAAAAAAAATAACATGAAAGGTGCTTTAAGTTGAATAAAATCACATAATCAACAAATTATAAATATCTGGTCACTTGACGCCATAAATATTGCAATGATTAATATATATGTGGATAACTATTCATTTATTATACGAAACAAAAAACTCCCTCTGTTTGCACTGGACAGAGCTATTGCTATACTGTTAATATGCAGATCCCTATATGTTTATATATAGAAGTACCTCTGTTTGGTTTCTTCCAAAAATATTGCTATATTTTTCTTAATATAGGCATCCCTGAGTATTCTGTTCACTGTTGGCCGTTTTGCCGGGTCCTGGTGTAACATCAGCCGTATCAACGACACCAGGTCACTGCCATACTGCTTTGGCATTGGAGGCATCTAAAAGTGAAAAGAAAAAAAAGGCTGGATTTAAATAAATTTGCATCAGATACATGCCATTATGATTCCTATGTTGAGCTTTCAGCCAAAGCAAGTTGATATTTTTTTCCGAAACACCCATACCACAACTGTTACCATTTCTGAAGCACGAACACACACCATTGTGATGACTATGCAGAGCTTTCACTAAAACCACTAGAAGAATACTATCTATGCCATGAATACATATAAAGACTTTCTACATCTCAACCCTCGTCCCAAGCTTGTCTTGTTTGATGGTCATCAGACCATGACTGCTTGGCACTACGTTTGCAAACTAGACATTTGTGTCCCTGTCGAGAGAGAATATGAGTGTCCTACATTCGGCTATCTGTTGAAAAGGGTAAAAATCATTCAAATTAAACATCTGAACAATAGTTTACAGTTGATATGTAAATCGTAACAATTACGAAGAAATGTCAAGATTATTTATGGTGTCATCCAACTATGTTAACAATGTAAAACATAAATGGCAGACAATATACTGTACAATCATTCTGGTAACTTGTTATGCACATGGCAGCATACTATTTCACCCATACCAGGAATCAATTCTTAATCATTCAATTGAAATTGTAAGAACATAAATTCACTATTACAACCAGAACTATCAGTGAAGGGGGTAAATACACCCGCATTTTAAAAAAAAAAAAATTAAGTAAAACAAAGGTCCATAATTCTAACAAGAGGTCAATGACCTTGAAGCTCTACTGGCAGGTTCTGATAGCTAGAGCAGCATTCCTGTGAAATTTCATGAAAATCTGTCAAGTAGTTTCAGAGTAGTCATTACAAGTTTTTATATAAAACTCTATGTATACAAACCTGGCAACCATGTTTATCGAATCAAAATAATTTTCAACAAGGACCAACATCATGTCATGTTGATCATTTTAGAAAAAGTCCCATATCAATATCACTTATAGTTTTCAAGAAGTAGTCACTACAAATTTATTTTTTAAAAATCTATTTTTAGCCGTAGCGGCCATCTTCAATTTCTGGCCAAACTGGAATTTTTCTAGGATCAACTAGACACCAAGAGCAATATTCCTGTGAAGTTTCATGAAAATCCATCAAGTAGTTTCAGAGGAGTAGTCGCTACAAGTTTTTACTATTTAACTCTATGTAAACAAAGATGGCGGCAGCCATGTTTAATATTGAATCAAAACGATTTTTGACAAGGACCAACATCATGTCATGCTGATCATTTTAGAAAAAGTCCCATATCAATATCACTTATAGTTTTCAAGAAGTAGTCGCTACAAACTTGTATTTTGAAAATCTATTTTTAGCCATGGTGGCCATCTTGAATTTCACATCAACATGAATTTTGCTAGGATCAACTAGACTTCATGGGCAACATTTCTGTCGAACCAAATTGATTTTGACAAGGACCAACATCCAGGGCTTTCCCCAGGATTTTTTTAAGGAGTGGTGGCCTTTTTTTGCGGAAAAAGGGGGACGGGTGCAGGAAATGCCAGTTGAAAAGAACAGATTTGGCTTACCGGTATATCTGTATCATTAGGAATGAATGAAATAATAAAAAAACATCATATTTTATTATATTTTTATTTCAAAATCTTTTAATAAAAAATGCCAGGAAATCACTTTCTGACAGAATAAAAGACATATCAGTCTTGCGAACATCATTATATGATAATATTCCAATTAGAAATGCAATTGGTGGCAACCTTAATTATTTAATAGAGAAATCATTATACAATTACAAAATCTAAACTGAAATGCAATAAGCAAACTGACGATTTCTCTTTAAAAATCCCGAGAATATCGATTAATTAACATAATTATCAAGATACTAATACACGATAAAAAATCAGTTAAATATGCTACCTTAATTATTTGATTGAGTTATTATTACATAATTACAAAATATCTACCTCATTCATTATACTTACCTACCAAACTGATGATTTAGTTCGTAAAATCATTCTACTAATACACGATAAACGTTGAATTAATTTATCTATTAAAACCCGTCATTTATCCCCATGCGTTACAAATACCAATCAACGATACTGCTCTCCTTTAATCATGACCGAATTTAATTAGTGGCACTCACTCCCCCAATCATCTTTTGTTTACTTAACACTTAGCATATACCCTGCCAGACATAACACAAGCCGTGTGTATTTAGAACCATGTGACCGCCTTTACTGCATCAACCCGCGTCATAGCTTCAGGCATGATTTACACACAGTCAGGTAATCAGCTGTTTAGTAGCCTAAGTGAAAACTTGAAATGTTGATAGGATTAAGGGATCGCGGCAAACTTGTTTTTTAAAAATCTATTTTTAGCTTTGGCGGCCATCTTGGATTTCACATCAACATGAATTTTTGCTAGGATCAACTAGACTTCATAGGCAACATTTCTGTAAAGTTTCATGAAAATCCATCTAGTAGTTTCAGAGGAGTAGTCGCTACAAGTATTTACTGTATAACTCTATGTAAACAAAGATGGCCTCTGGCAGCCATGTTTAATGTCAAATCAAAATGATTTTAGATAAGGACCAACATATTGTCATGCTGATCATTTTAGAAAAAGTGCCATATCAATATCACTTATAGTTTTCAAGGAGTAGTCGCTACAAACTTGTTTTTTAAAAATCTATTTTTAGCTGTGGTGGCCATCTTGAATTTCCGACCGAGCTGAAATTTTACTAGGATCAACTAGACATCAAGAGCAACATTCCTGTGAAGTTTCATGAAAATCTGTTAAGTAGTTTCAGAGTAGTAGTCGCTACAAGTTTTTACTATATAACTCTATGTAAACAAATATGCCACTGGCAGCCATGTTTAATGTCGAATCACAATGATTTTTCGCCAAGGACCAACATCATGTCATGCTGATCATTTTAGAAGAAGTCTCATATCAATATCACTTATAGTTTTCATGAAGTAGTCGCTACAAACTTGTTTTTTAAAAATCTATTTTTAGCTGTGGTGGCCATCTTGAATTTCCGACCGACCTGAAATTTTACTAGGATCAACTAGACATCAAGAGCAACATTCCTGTGAAGTTTCATGAAAATCTGTTAAGTAGTTTCAGAGGAGTAGTCGCTACAAGTTTTTACTATATAACTCTATGTAAACAAATATGCCACTGGCAGCCATGTTTAATGTCGAATCACAATGATTTTTCGCCAAGGACCAACATCATGTCATGCTGATCATTTTAGAAGAAGTCCCATATCAATATCACTTATAGTTTTCATGAAGTAGTCGCTACAAACTTGTTTTTTAAAAATCTATTTTTAGCTTTGGTGGCCATCTTGGATTTCACATCAACATGAATTTTTGCTAGGATCAACTAGACTTCATGGGCAACATTTCTGTAAAGTTTCATAAATATCCATCCTGTAGTTTCAGAGGAGTAGTCGCTACAAATAATAATTTAAGGACGGACAGACGGACACCGCACTACGGCATAAGCTCCTCCTTATCTCTGATCAGTAGAACTAGAAATGTGTCCATAGGACATGGATGCCCCTGCTATTGCTTCACATATTAATCAGAAAATTGTCTTTCGGACAACATTAATTTTGTGAATCTTTTCTATTCCAAGGGGCATCATTCTGGTACTTCTGAGGCAATGGGGTCGATTATGGAACTTGGTCGAGACAATCCTACCATATACAATTTGACCAAGTTTGAAGAAGATTGCATAACAATTACCCAAGTTAGAGTCCAGACACCATTAATTGTGTGAGTTTTTACTAATCCAACGGGCATCACTCTGTAATTACTGAGGCGATGGTGCTGATTGTTGAATTTGCCAAGAGATTGTCACCATATACAATCTTATCAAGTTTGGAGAAGATTGGATAACAATTACCCAAGCGAGACTCCGGACAACATTTTTGACACGGACGCACAGACAGGGGCAGCACTATATGCCCTTCCACCATTCTTCGAATGTCAGGGGCATAAAAAACGCAGATTCGAAAACCTTTGATGCAGAGACACATCATATCATCATGTGTGAACTGTATGCCAAGAGTATTAACAATCAATGAAAACGTTTGAAATGAAAGCCACATGAAGTTCATCATAATACAATATAGAGTGGAAAATTCTACATGAAACAAAGGGCCATAATTCTGTAACAAATTAGGCATTCAACAATGTGTGACATAAAGTGACATAAGGTCATCAGTTGTTATGTGTATAAGTAGTTTGGGACCTATCAATTTGGAACTGTTTGAGAAAAAAGTGTTACGGGACATTATACAACATAAGAGTGGAAAATTCCAAGTTAAACAAAGGACCATAATTCTGTAAAAATTAGGCAATCAACAATGTCAAGGTCATCAATTGTTACGTTTTAATATATGAAATTGTGAACAATCCATTGGAAACTGTTTGAGAAATGCAAGTAATAAAACTGTGTTACGTGACGGGAATCGACGTGACTCGACATTACGGACAGTGTGATTCCTATATAGCCCCACTTTGCTTTATAAAGCAGGGGTATAAATCACCACTTCTTTGTGTAATATCAATTAAACATTATTATTTTTAGAAATATCATTAAAAAAGCAATATTATTGTTAGCTTTTAAAAGATTTATTCTGTAAATGCCTCTAAAGTTCACCGATTTAATATAAATGTATAAATTGCTAGTTTTCCAGCTTACCTTTCCTCGTAATATTTTATAGACTAGACTGTTCATGTCTTTGGCATTAAATGCAATGTTTCAGTGTCATCATCTCATACACGCAGCAACCAGAGCCCATACGTCAGACTGAAATATACACACAAATAATGCTAAAACACACTAGTGAACTCGTTTTTAAAGGAGCATGTTTACAAAAGGTACTGTAATTTAAATTACCACCCACTCCAGTCCCGATGATATAATAATGTTCGAGTGGAAGGTATGTATTAAAGTATTATCATAATTTACTAAAAGTTGAGGAGAATGCATCAAATATTTTAGATTATGATTAAAAATAAGCCAGAAACAAATAAATACTTCCTCCTAATATTTATTAGCAGCTTCAGAGAAGCTAAACTGATATTGAATAAATCAATCAAGGTTCTAGTATTAATGTTTGATAAATATACCTCAAGACTGAAGTGTGTCTTCTTAACATTCAATGGTAAACTCCTTCTTCAGACTAGAGCCGTATTGAGTAAATGCTTGGAACCATACATGTTGATACTTCTTTAATCTTACCTTACCTTTCAATATTTTATGTAAATGGAACTTGTAACTATTGTTTACTTCTTCATTTTAGTTTCATGAAGCCTTGCAAAAGATTCAAATAACTTTAATTTGTGGTGAAACCTTACCTTGTGGTTATACGGTTTATTGGAGAACAATTCTGGACTCATGTAGTATGGGGTACCTATCAATGTGGTGGCCATGTCAGAAGAATTATCTAATACCCTGAAATACAATAAAGCACATATTTGACTGGTATATCATACTGTTTATACGTGTTCAGCGAGTGATGTGTACTCAAATTCTGAAAATTTCCTCAAAAAAGTTCTTCGCTCTTTGCATGTTTATTAATATTCATTTGTAATCTAACATTTATAACCTAATTAAAGGTTAACAAAGTGGAGAAGTGTTGTCTAATCATCACAATGGTAGAACATCGGACAAAGGATCGAAGGGCCCCACTCTGGTTCCTACATCCATGTGGCATGATGGTACTGGTTCTACATTAGAATAGAACCACATGACTTTATAACCATAGTGGTGACGCACAGTAAGAAAATGATACAGATGTTACTTAGCTATTACCTGATCACTAATTCTAAAGAGATGTCAAAGTCGGAATAAACAGGAATATGTGAAATAAATTACCTAGCTATTCCTAGATCGCCAACTTTGATTATTTTACTCTTTGTGAGAAATATATTCTGTGTCTTTAAATCTCTGTGCAGGATATTTCTTTCATGCATATACTGAAAAATAAAAATAAATTGTAATAAAACAACTAGAATGTTTATACATCAAGAGCCGTCGGAGAACAACATAGCTCGACTATTCGATTTTTCAGAGAATAATAAATTATATAGCCAGTACATACCACCAGAAAACAAGGCTAAAACAATGTGGGATGGAGTTGGGGGGCGGGGCAGGTATACCAGGGGAATTTAAAAAGTAGTGGCAATAGAACTGTTATTGCACAAGATTTGCATATTAAAATTGAGATCTTATCTACTGATATATACATGTTTCGCATTTTATTATGACTAGGTAATTGACCGTGGCTAACAAAATGGCTACTAATGGTGATAATTTGCGCGAAGTTCTAAGGCTTATAGTCCCTCCGCCAATATACTCAATGATCCTCACGGTTTCAAGGATTACTTTAGCGCATTGGAAATTAAAAGTGATTTAGATAAGGTATATGGGGAAAGTGCTCTACCATACACATTAGTTGCAAGATGGGAGTCGTTATTTAAAGGCAGTAGGGAGAACATTTAAGATGAGCCTTGAACGGGTCGACCGGCAACTGCCGTGTCCGACAGAGATGTTGCGACTGTCAAGACACTGACTGAGGAAGACACAAGTTACACTATTGAAGATTTAGTGAACATGTCTGGGATTAATTTGTCGGCTGTTTTTACCATATTAAAGCAACGACTCAAGCTTAGGAAGGTTTGAGCTTGATGGATAAATAGGCCAAGGTCATTTATATTGACTGATTCGGGTAGGAACATATTGCTGCCATATAGATGCAAGTATGTATGAAGTTTGAAAACTGTACTGCTTTTGATATCTGAGAAATTGACTTAATGACGGTCAAGGTAATTCATATTGACCTACTTTTCATTTAAACATTCCGCCGTCATGTAGTTATAAACATGTGTACATTTTGAAAGCTGTTGCTGAAGAAATGGACTGGGAGAGGGGACAGGAGGGAGTTCATGCCCCAATATGGGTGGAGTATGAATACGATGAATAATGCTATAAGAAATCCCAAACCAAAATGTGGGTGACATAAGAAAAATATTTTAAGAGATATAGATATATAAAACAGCTTACATGCAAACCTTGATCTGCCTTTATTACACATTTTAAATTTACTTATGCAGCCCTTAAGATAATGCTATAAGGACACCCATCGCCAAATTTGGTTGCACTAGGATAAGAAATGTAAGAGACATAGACTTGTAAACACAGCTTACACGCAAACCTTGATGTGGGACACCGACACCAAAGCCGACGCCGGGGTGATTACATAAGCTCTCTTATTCTTCGAATAGTCGAGCTAAAAATGAAAACTGATTTTCAAATCAACAATGGGATATTCATTTTTTTCCAGCAAACGTCTCATTTACCGGTATTTCTTGAAGTTTTAAAAGACCCTCAGTTTCATAAAAACTGTATCCACAAACCCTGTTTATTAAAAAAAAATCTTTCTCTTAATTATTGTGTAGTTATCATAGTCAATCAGAGGTCAAAGTTTGGTATCTGCAAGTCTTTGTCATATCGCCTAAAACAGTGGACGGGTTTGGATTTCCTCTTGCATCAGTGCTTATCACATCAAGATGACATATCACGTTTAGCTCCCAGGTTCTGTCCTTGTCCACTCTCAGGTAAATGATACCAAGGTTGCATTTAGGCTTTGGGTATCTTCGTGTTTTTGTCATATCTCCGAACAAATTTGCATAAATTCTGATCACATCAAGACGATGTGTCATGTTAAAAGGGAAACTCTTGAATCTATTTAAACCTGGATTCATAAACCTGGCATCAATTTGTGTTTAAATCTACTTGCATACCATATATTAAAATTTAGGGTAATACAATTTGGAGGTTTTTAAAACTTTTAATTTTTCTTCTTTATTCTACCCATAGTTTTAAATATATTATTGGTACATGTCATATAATCAACAATGAATAAAATGCAAAAACAATTTTCTTTGAACTATTCAAATAATTATTAATGCAAGTTGTGTAGAAAAACTAGTGGAAAACAACAAGTTTTGAAAAGATCCAAGATTGCCATGACATGTGCCCCTTTAACTCACAGCTACCTGTAGTCAATATCAAGGTAACACTTTAACTTAGAATTCAAAGGTCAACATTGGGTATTATATCTGCTGCATAACAGCCAGCATT
Organism: Cyrtodaria siliqua; assembly: GCA_037043455.1. Taxonomy (NCBI): domain Eukaryota; kingdom Metazoa; phylum Mollusca; class Bivalvia; order Adapedonta; family Hiatellidae; genus Cyrtodaria; species Cyrtodaria siliqua. The sequence continues at coordinate 88,098 of JAWPHD010007332.1, forward strand.
TAATTTTACAGCCATTTTTAAAGGGCAATCCGAGTGCATTTTTTCGTCAGAATGTTTTAAATTTCATTTTTTTTGTTAATTTACTTCCAATGCGTACATTTGATATGGTTTTATGGTGATAACTGATATCGAGGAGAAGCCCAATAAGGCAATATTGAACATATTTTTAACACATAGTTACCTAATGAGATATTGCATAATCTTGTTTTTTTGCAAAAGAAAACATCATTTTGATCACTCTTACCTGCATCGCCATGGCAATTTGAACAAACCATTCGACTAACTGTCTTTCTTCTAGCAATACTCCTTTTTGTTCCTTCAACTTGTTATACAGATCTCCACCTTCACAAAACTGCATAGCAATATAGAGAAATCCATCTTTCTCAAACGAATCTTTATAAGACACAATATTTGGGTGTTTCAGTTTTGACAACAATTTGGCTTCCTGCTCCGCTGATTTCCTCTCTCTTGTTGATGCCTTCTTTAAGTTTATTTTCTTCAACACATACTGAAATAAAATAATGATATCGCTATGGAATGTGTTTTTTTAAAAAGTCTAGCTTAATAACGTTAGGTTATGGGGTCACAACTGACCTCCAATGATATCGAGTCATGGAGTGAACACAATGCCTGGATGTACATTTATTATATACCCCCTCTGGACTCGCTCATATAAACTACTACATCATAAATGCTTGGAACCTGAAGATTTATTATATACCATCTCTGGACCTGTTCATATAAACTGCTACATCATAAATGCCTGGAACTTGAAGATTTATTATATACCCCCTCTGTATTGGCTCTTGATATAATTTTCTACAAATTCCATGCCTGAAACGTGAAGATTTATTATATACCACATTAGGATCAGCCCATATAATTTGCTATATCACACACACTTGGAACTTGAAGATTTATTATAATGTATACCCTCTCTAAGACCAGTTCATATAATTTGTTTCATCACACATGCTTCAAGTCATTTTTTGATCACAAAAACCTAACATTCTCAGTTACATTTTCATTTCTTTATATTTCTTCATCTTGAGCTTTCATACACATAAAACAAAAGTCATGTTACCCTACCAATGGGAATATATAAAGATCAAAGTCTTCATGGTTGTGATCTTTGTTCAAGTAATATAACATTGCACGATTGCATGATGCAGACATTGCGTGAGGTATGGAGTCGTTCTGCATACACAACCTATATTCGGAATTTCCCTATAGCCGTGCCATAGCTCTATGGTAGGTACCATCTGAGTAGTGATTCTCACAGCTAGTCTCATACAATCTTATGTATTTTATACTAATGTCATTTTGACAAACTGAATGCATAGAAAAAAACAACAACATATTTTGAGCATATTTATACCTGTTTTTTATCTTTTTTGTGTCTTGCAAGTGACACCTCTCCATAACTTCCCTTTCCAATACTCCGCACATATTCAAACTGATCCATTGAATTACTGGCCATTGATATTGTTGCAAATTATAGAAGATGACAATTTTGTATATAAGTATATTTTTTAAAAGCTCTAATCAGGATTTTGTGTGTGTTATCTACAAATATCAACACACATTTTAGAAATCAGTAAAACATCATAATTTCCTCCACTTGATATAACACCATTTAAACTATGGTCTAGTTTCTGGCTTTTCATTGTTAAACAGTTTCCATAGCAATTTAAACAATAATTTAACATTTATACAACATTAGTCAGATATGAACAAAGCTTCACACAAGCATGACAAGGGGATTTCCCTCCAACTCTGAGCATTTATATTCACTGTATCATAACAATATATATCTGTCGGACTATTCCTGTGTAATTTTCAACTTCACACTTAAATTCGTACTTAACTATAAACGATACAAATATATGTGTCAAGAAATTATGTCAAATAACATTTCGATCGTAACTTATTTTAACAATTCTGTTCTAAATTTAGAAACTTTTGTCTGTTGAAATCTGGGCCTGTGCCAAACTATTTAAATCGTGATTTTACTTTGATTGAATGAACATATACATATCTTAAAACATTCCGTAATAAACGAACTGTTAAATGCAGTATTTGTGAAAAGTCCTTGATTGAATAAAAGAAATCAGGTTTCCACACATAAATCTGATTTTGTTTGGGTGACTGTTAATAATTTCTTTTTGAGAAGAGCTATATCCAAGGAAAACAACTCAACGTTTTTTATAAGGTATGAAACCACTAATTATTTCCCCCCATAGACACCAATGTTAAAGCAGAAGTGTCAAATATTAATGATTTGCTGCAAATTAAACTCAAGTATGGATAATGCAGCAGTATAATGTTCATATAGAAAACTAATTTTCCACTTGAAAAATCACCAGAAAAGTGGGCTCACAAGACATGTAAGAAAGTTCTTGTTTGTTTACAAAACAGGTCAACGGTACAGCTATTTTCATTGATTGACTATTTTCATTGCTCACAAAGTGTAAACATTGAGTCGAAATTTCTAAAATGTTCATCAATGATCCAGTAAAAGCTATTAAGACGCTTCTTATATAAACAACCACCGAATCGAATAGAAATGGGCAGTTTTCCCCTACTTATAATGCTCATTGAGGGATTACAACTACATTCGACTACACCTCGGAGGTTTACATGTAATTAGTGGTGGTGAACCTTAAGAGGCCCGAGAGAAGTCAAGTTATAATAATGACAATTAGTTAAGATTATACGGCCATGCATTAGGGATTTAAAACAGTAACAGACTGCCACGTTTCCCAAGTTTCTCAACCAGCCAGGAGAATAAGGCAAATATTTATATTTATGTGATATAAACTCAGAGTTTTTATATTATAAAAACCCTGTAAGAACTATCAGGGTACTATCATAACATGCTACGAATAGCTATTTACCGACATAGATATACATGTATATGTTTAAATTCTCATCCCAGGAACTATACAGTATAGTCTGGGGCACATGTTTCAGTCAAACGTTTTTCAACACGATTTTTTTTAACAATACTTAGATATTTATATAAATTATATCTCACTGGAAAAGTCATTTTCAGTGGTAAATAAAAATAACTAAAGTTTAAAATCGTTTGAGGAAATAGCGACTAACGTGGAGGAACAGCAGAAAATGAGAACGTTTGACCGGGTCGTCAAATTTCATCGTGACAATATTCTCGTACAGAAACAAAATGTCATGAAAATGTGCTATTCAAGACCCATTTCATCAGTTTCCTCCATATACCATTTTGAAATTGAGTCGTAGGGCAATCTGCGATTGACGTTCTTGCCACCAAGAGCATAGAAATTTAAAACAAAGGCAAAACTATCGTGGAAATGTAAATGACAGTAACCACGTAATAGATGTTTAATGGTATAAACCACGCAATACGCCCAGAACATCGATAGTTCATACACTTCCGACATATTTTTTTTCAATCACGGTAATACATACGACATTATCATCATATTCCAATATTTTTTATTCACAGAACTAATAGAATAAGTCCATTTCTTTGACATGAATAACTTTAAATTTGACATGTTAAGTGCACTCTAATAACGATGAAATGCAGTTACAGCTGAAACATTTTTATCCGATATGTATTTGTACATATTATTATAAAACTTAATACTGTTTTCATTATAAAATTAATGTAAGTTTGGTTGAGTATCCATTTATTAAATTAGTAAGTATGCAACGTATTGAAAAGTTTACACGTTATATAAATGACTGTTTATGTCCACACACCAAGCCCCAAACCCCACCCCACCCCCTCCACACATACACACCTCCCACCACCACCCCAACCCAGAAAGTGAAGGAGACATATTGTTTTTGGTGTATCCGTCTGTCTGTCCGTCTGTCAAATGTTGTCGGCGCTACTCCTCCTAAACGGCTTGTTGAATTTCGACGAAACTTGGCAGGAAGCATTGTTATGATGCCTAGTTGTGCATGTCGCTGTTGTGTTCCAGTTTGATGATTTCTTACGGAGTTACGGCCCTTTGACTTTATACTTTACATTTCTTGTCGGCGCTGCTCCTCTGAAACGCTTTGTTGAATTTCGACGAAATTTGGCAGGAAGCATCGGTATGACATATCTTGCTTTTGTTCCGGTTCGCTGATTTTTTTAGTTAAAGCCTTTTGACATTTTTATTTAAATTCCTTGTCGGCGCTACTCCTCCTAAGCGGCGTGTTGAGTTTCGCCGAAATTTGGTAGGAAGCATCGGCATGATGTCTAGTTGTGCATGCCGTGTTTTTTTTTCTCTGTGTGTGTGTGTGTGTGTGTGTGTGTGTGTGTGATTGTGTGTGTTTTAAGGGATTACGGCCCCTTAACGTTTTCGGGGCTACTCCGTGTAACGGCTTGTTGAATTTCTACAAAATGTGGCAGGAAGTATCAGTATGATGTCTAGTTTGCATATCGCTGCCAATCAACATTGAGTGTTTTAATAAACCATGTTAGATTTAAGAAATAAAATATTTCCAGCGGGTTTATATTGTCCCAGATCAATACCTTGTGGGCGGGACTTGAAGTTCATCGATACCAAAGGCCGCAGGCCCGCGGTATTTTAATAAACCATGTTAGATACGTGGATATTGTCACGATGAAATTTGCCGATCCGGACAAACTCTAAAAGCATTCCTCGACTTCTACCGAGTTTACGGTGAGTGTGCGGTATCCACATACGCGGAATTTTATTGCGCATATGATAGGAGGTAGATCTATATAATAATAAAAAAAATATACCCCGAAAAGGTATGCCGACTCGAGCTAAAAATCCGCCTATGTCGTAGCAAAGTCACGTGACGACTGACAGAAACAAACGCCCCAAATAATGTACATGGCACTGTGAAAACAACGATATAAGTAGTTGTGCAGGTTAAAAGTAAAATCTATAATATGGTAGTATTGAATGTACCATGGAAATGTCGATGCAATCATCCCGGACTTAAATCCAAGGGTCGAGTCAGCACTGATAACATGGAACGGGAAAGATTTTTGGTAGGAAAGTATGAATACTTGTAAAAGTGATAGTCAACTGTAGTGATAGGTTTCTAATAAGCTAGATGATGATTATGTCTGGTTTGCCAAGTATATGGCGTGAAGTATTGAGTAGAAAAAATAAAGATGACTGTTTTGTCTTCTATGTTTCATTGAGTCTCATTTCAAGTTTGATATGGTCAGTACACATACTAGTTCATGTCTTTGAGATGATATGGATCTCATACCGAAGCACTATTCGAGGGATGGTCTTACTAGGGAGCAGTAAGCTTCTGGCTTAGTTTCATGTCTTGCAGTATATAGACTGCGTTTTGGCAATCCAAGAATTTGGTGTGCTTTACTTGTAAGTCTATTGACATGTGAGTACCATGCTAAATCTGATGTTAATTCCAACCCTAGATATATAACGGCTAAGTGATAGTAATGACAGCCATTATCGACATTGCTAGATGCATGGTGTGCCACTTGTCCATGTTTAAATATAGCTTCGACCTCTGCTCCCAATGGGCTAGGCTGACTAGAACTTTCTGTAATAGCAGACCTACAGTATCAGAAGAGGAACTAAAACAAATACCTTTCTCTTTAGACCACGTAGTCGTCCGCAAATAATCGTACCTTGGATCTAACAGTTGCCGGTAGGTCATGTATATATAGTAGAAATAGGAGTGGTCCTAGAAAGAAAGAATCACTTTGTAACTCCAGATTCCACAGTCACAGGGCCTTACTGGAGGTTGCACCATCAACCACTACTTGCTGGGCTCGATTGCCCAGAACTACTAATGCCTCAATCCAGCTATTTGTACTTCCACTGATGCCATAGTTGTATGCCTTGTACATGAGCCTGTCGTGGTGGACACCATCAAATGTCTTACTAATATCCATGATGGCGCTGTCGATCTGACCCGTCAGAGGCTCTGCGTGGACTATACAAGATCATGAGTGAAACACGCTAGTTGGGGTTCACAAAACCTGCGGGCCCGAAAAGGTTGTCTACCAAGATACTAATTTGTCAAAGTGGTATAGCATACTGCTAACTACAGTATGCTAGAGAAGTTTACAAGCAATGGATGTGAGGGAAACTGGCCTGAAATGTTCAGTACCACCTGAACTTTTTACCCGTTTTGCATATTGTAGCGATATTTGCCTGGCTCAAGTCAGACGGGACGTATACAGTTTTCGAGGACTTATTAAAATTGTAGCGAATATCGGTGCAATTCCTTGGGCCCACTCTTTAACTACTCTGCTACTTATCGAATCAGGGTCGACAGAAGCAGTTTTCTCACACCTCCCTCTGTAACATTAAAATTAGCCACGTCTGGATAGGGACTTTGTTCAAAATCTGGTAGATCAGAGTTACCATTTTTTGTAAAGACGGATGGAAATGGGTGATTTAGTATTTCTGCTCTGGCATTTGATTTTGAGTACCAGGTTGCCCTCAGCGGAGCAACACCAACGGAGTGATGTAAAGCCTCAACATTTCTTTGTGGTACCATTTTTATTTTCAGATGTGTCATATACTGTTATATTGTTTATGTAATCCCAGTAGTAATATTATATTGTTCATGTAATCCCAGTAATACTATTATATTGTTCATGTCATCCCAGTAGTACTATTATATTGTTCATGTCATCCCAGTAGTAATATTATATTGTTCATGTCATCCCAGTAGTACTATTATATAGTTCATGTAATCCCAGTAGTAATATTATATTGTTCATGTCATCCCAGTAGTACTATTATATTGTTCATGTCATCCCAGTAGTAATATTATATTGTTCATGTCATCCCAGTAGTAATATTATATTGTTCATGTAATCCCAGTAGTAATATTATATTGTTCATGTAATCCCATTATATTGTTCATGTCATCCCAGTAGTACTATTATATTGTTCATGTCATCCCAGTAGTACTATTATATTGTTCATGTCATCCCAGTAGTACTATTATATTGTTCATGTCATCCCAGTAGTAATATTATATTGTTCATGTCATCCCAGTAGTAATATTATATTGTTCATGTAATCCCAGTAGTAATATTATATTGTTCATGTCATCCCAGTAGTAATATTATATTGTTCATGTCATCCCAGTAGTACTATTATATTGTTCATGTAATCCCAGTAGTAATATTATATTGTTCATGTAATCCCATTATATTGTTCATGTAATCCCAGTAGTAATATTATATTGGTCATGTAATGCAATTACGAGAAACAGCATTTCTCGGTATCTAGTCCTACGCTCCCTAGCCAGCGGACGTATTTACCACTAACGTTTCAAATCCGTTAGCATATTACATAGTAATTTATAACCGATGCATATGAGAGTGGGGTAGATCTTCCCAGTTGTCGTGGAATACCCATGTGAACTGCATATCAATAAACGCAAACCTTATCTGTATAGGCTTCCTTCAAAACAGATCAGGACAACAACGCCGACGGTAAGGCAACACCCCCAACTAGAGTATGACAACTCTGTCTTGGATTTGACCGTCCAATCTAACATAGCCAGACTGGAAGTTTATAAGTTCAAGCTAGCAGCATGCAACAGCCACATCACAAATATACGTTCTGTAGCTAAATTTTAATCATGACTTGATATTTTTCACGCTATGATTTTAATACACCTTTCGTACTATTTCGCACCTCTTTTTACTTTTAAACATGTTATCTTGTCTACTAACAGACACAGACGGGCAACCTGCTCGAACTTACCCGTTAGGGTGTCGTGAGGGAGTGAAACAGTATGTAGTTTTGTGAAGAGAAAAGCATGAGAAAAATGAATATGAAGAAGAAAGAATATCCATTTCTATGGTGACCAGCAAAGTTGCTCTTATTTCGAGTTATTAGAAGTGGATTTAAAAAGCATTGTAACGTGTACCGTCTACAAGTATAGTACTAACAAATATAAACGTTTCAAACTGACTGATTGTTTGAGACAATATAAATTAACTTTACATATAATCATTTTCCTCAAGCTTCTTGCTTCATGATTGGTTCTAAACAAAATAAAGCTCGAATGATTGTTATACGGTCACAAATGAATCATTACATAATCAAGTATTAACTCCCACTCTTAACCCGTTTCACACCTCCATGCAACTACATCCTTTCACTAGTTCGAAACCAACCTCATACAACATCAACATCAACATCAACATCAACATTAACATACACATATGTTTTTATGTTATGTGCTATGATTTTTTGCTTTCCTTCATGTTTGGTACTTGCAACGGACCGTGCTTTTAAACACTTTTATTTTCTATGTTGTTTCCTTATATAGTTTAACGCTTATATGCCTTTTCGAAAATTGTATACAATCCTCTTTTTTGATACTGGGTGGTGAATAGAGAGGCAATTAACGAGGTATTTCTGGGGGTTAAGTAGTACAATTTGTGAACCTTTCACATGCAATACTTCTCAGATGTATATACTTCATGATTGACAACAACCTAGAATATTGTCCTATTGTGTATCCTATTATTTTAGCCGCTTAGAAGTAATGTCTTATTATGTGTCTTAATTATTTTAGCTCCGCTGTAACAGCCACCGCAACACCACTGCAACACTGAGGGTCCCTCTTTAACATCAGGTTCATTTATATAGTATGTACATATATACTCAGTTGCAAAAGAAAATGGACACTGAGTTTTGTTTAGATTTAATTGTATAATTTTTTTTTAGAATTAATGACAAAATGAATATGCCATGTTTGGTACCAAAGTTTTTATCATTACATTTCCAATATCATGTTGTCATTTGTTTTTCAATAGGTCGAATCATTAAAGGACTGTCGCTTGATAAAGAGGATAGAGTGTAAAGTAAAATTGTCAAAGTGTCCAGTTTCCGAGGCTTTTGCAACTATATTTTCCATGCAAGATTTTATCTACCCTAAGACGCTCAAATCTGTTTTGCTCTCTTCCTTTTCGGAGTAAAACCGATTTAGGAAACTTAAATATGCTTAATTACTAACATATTTTCAATCAATATCCATATGCCCTTTGTCACTTCTTACCCCACTCCTTACGGTAAGATACACATCCAGGGAAGCCATTAATCTCAAAACTAGTTAACATCCCTTATAGAACGTCAACTCTCAAATCAGTGTGAAACTGGGGTAACCATTTCATGACAGCAAATGAAGCTTGTATGTTCACTTGCCGACGTGAATATGAAACGAGAATGCAGCTTTTTTGCATGTTCGGCACACTTCTCGGGTTTTAGACATTACACTTATTAACTGTTTAGTACTAAATGCTATACTGTTTAAAGAATGTCTTGATTATATGTGTGGTATTTCGTTATTTAATACCATGTGATATACTGTTTAAAACAAACCCTGCTTATATCTGTATTATATTATATTATATTATATAGTTAACTACATGTAGTCTCATGTATCGGTTTTATTAACATGCCTATAAATATTGTTTTTATGGTTGCTTAATTTGCATGATATGTTTTATTAGCTACTCAGATAATTTCAATTTGTCTTAATGTTTATCTTAAATGTATATCTAAATGCCATTTTAAATCCAATAGGCTTTTTGTTTGCTTATTAAATGGATACTATGTTTTGTCGGGGGAAAAACTTAAAGCTTATGGTTATACTGTTTGTACATAACCGACGTGAAATACATATTATCTTATCTTATCTTAATGGAAAGAGGACTCGGCAGCTCTGAGAATACACTGCAACACTGAGGGTCCCTCTTTAACATCAGCTTGAATCAAAGTCCCAGAACTACCCTATATTAAATCTCTTTAACGTATCAGACATCAGGTTCAACCGCTATAAAATAGGCTACGCCCGGTACGCTGCATTAATTTCAGAGGACTCAGCAACTCTGAGTATACACTGCAACTCTGAGAGTCTCTCATTACCAATGACTTCGACCAAAGTCCCAGCACTTCCCTACAGCCATCCATTCCATTCAACAACTTTCCAGGAGATGTTCATATACCAACGTCCCGCTACCAACTGAGATCGAGTGTGTGTGTGTGTGTGTGTGTGTGTGTGTGTGTGTGTGTGTGTGTGTGTGGTTCTAGGTTTATAGTCCATCCGCCTTCATCCTAAAGGTATAGGCACAATAGAGTCTGGACTTTCTGAGATCGAATTGAAGGTCTCGTGCCGTTTTATACTCAGTGCAAATGGCATCTTCCGAAACAAGGGAAGTAATCCTGGAACCAATACAGTCCAGTCAACTTAAGTATCACTTTGCAACGGCATTTTCATTACAACAGCAACACTTTAGGTAGATTTAACATATTTTTGCTGTGGCAAACACATAATATCCAGAAGATCCGAGGAGAGCGATTCAATGTCACTGACCAGTTGCTTATGTTGAAACAAAAACGTAATAAACACTTCTGAGATCTCTGGTTGAGCAGAGTTCGTATGCTACACATAGTATAAGAACTCTGCGTTGAATATGATTGACCGAGATACGATCAGTTTTCAAATAAGGTCCAGGAAAGTTTAATATATTAAATTTTAACCATGTTACGTTAATATAAACCAGCAAGTTATAGTACCCTTATCCCCATTTATCACATAACATGGCTTCTGGGAGTGCATTAAAGCCATGACTTATTTCTCGTAATACGCTAGTGTACGTATTATAGATGCAGATGAGGACCAAATCAAGTGCTGTGTTTGTGTACATAAAAAACATTTAGCCCCAGTTGTTTGCATGGTATATATCATACGATACGTTCAGACACCTTAAATAGTTATCATTATTTGAAATTTTGCTTTATAAAATGCATGTTAGTAACATTTAATTTGGTTTAAAGCGCGTCGCATTATTTGCCTTGCGAACGCGTTACAGCCGCGTAACGTAGCTGACGTTATGAAAACAACAAAACGACGGCATGAGTTCTCTTACCGTCTTACACCACAATTAATTTTCCATAGGGTCCTATTGTAATGTTTTTGTTCGTGGCATAGAGATAAAAAAGATTTTGCAACATGTATTTATGCTTAAATTCTTCATTGATCCAATATCTGCAGGCTATTAACTTTTAACGAATATTTACCAGATTGAACTTTTTTTAATTTCATGTTTGCCTGACACCTATCAAAATTTAGACAAAAATACAACCCCGTGGTGATTAGACCCATGATGTGTAAAATGAGGCAGAATTAGCTAGAAATCTTATATCAACATGCATTTTTCTGGGATCTCTTCCTAAAATGCTGTAGATTTAGAACCTGGTAAAGATAAATCAATGTATCCTGTAAAATGTAGAAAAGCGAACTTTTTTTTTTATCTACCTCCTTCATCTGTAGGGCAGGAGTATTCAAGGGAGATAATAGTGGTGTGAGTCCTTAAAAATTGCCGCTGTATACAAGGTCAATTGACAACATTAAACTGAAACTATCACGTCGTAGGTGTGTTATGTGATAGATAGAAGCTTACATGAGTGACTGTGTATTATTGTGTGCTATGATCTTACATGAGTGACTGTTGAAGACCTATGGAGCCACTTCACTGATGCATTACAAGCAGCTTGCAGTAAATATGTCCCAACAAAAACTGCAAGAACTAAAGATAAATTTCCTTGGATTAACTCAACACTCACTAGGTTGTACAGAAAGAGAGATAGACAGTACAAAAAACAGGCCAAAACAAAGAAATCCAAGGATAGGGAAAACTATTTAAAAACAAAACACATCACACGCATACAAACTAAACAAGCTTACCAAAAATATCTAGAAGACATACTTAATGTAAACCAAAATCAAGAAAACAGTCCACAAAATTCCACTATACCTAATAAACCTAACACTAAAAAACTGTATACATTACTTAAACATTCAAAACAAGACTCTGCCAGTGTAGCTCCTCTAAAAAAGGACAACATCTGCTACCCCGATGATACTAAGAAGGCGACAATACTGAATGAACAGTTTCAGTCAGTATTTAGCCAAAGGTCACCACTGTCCCTGAAATCTCTCTGTAATATGAAGCTCCAGAATCTAAGCGATCAAGGTCTCAACTCCCCTCAGGAAGGTAAGGCACAAAATAAAATGCCTGACATAGAGATAGCAACAAAGGGTATAGAAAAATTGTTAATAAACCTAAACCCTCATAAAGCTGCAGGCCCAGACCAAATAAGACCGATCTTACTGAAAAATCTCGCCAAAGAGATTTCTCCAATCATACAGAAGATTTTCCAGAAATCTGTTAAAACTGGAGAATTACCCCTAATATGGAAAACTGCCAATGTAGCCCCGGCATATAAAAAAGGCGATAAGTCCAATGCTGCAAACTACCGTCCAATATCCCTTACCTGTATTCTATGTAAAACCCTTGAACATGTTATCGCCTCCTCCATTACAAAACATTTCACTAATATTGGAATCTTCTATGATCTCCAACATGGCTTTAGAGAAAAAAGGTCTTGCGAAACGCAGCTAACAATGCTTGTGGATGAACTGTACAAATCAGTGACCTCCAAGAAGCAAGTAGACCTTATACTACTTGACTTCAGCAAAGCATTTGATAAAGTCAACCATGAGAAACTGCTTCTCAAACTGTCCCAATATGGAATAAGAGGGACCACCCTAACGTGGATCAGGTCATTTCTCAACAACCGCACACAGTGTGTAGTTGTTAACGGATCCCAGTCATCAAGCATATCAGTCTCATCTGGAGTGCCCCAAGGATCCGTACTAGGCCCCCTACTGTTTCTTGCATACATAAATGATCTTCCCTCTCAGATAAACTCTCGGGTCCGGTTATTTGCAGATGACACTGCCATATACCTTGCAATCACTCAAGAAAAACAATCACAAACACTACAGACAGACTTATGCACTCTTGAACATTGGGAAAAACAGTGGGACATGGAGTTTAACCCGTCAAAATGTCAAGTTATACACATCACAAGGTTAAAGAAACACATCGACACAACCTATTACTTACATAACACTAAACTTGAGTCTACCTCCTCTGCAAAATACTTAGGCCTCACTATTGCAGAGGACTTACAATGGAACACACACATCAACAACATCACCAAAAAAGCAAATCAAACATTAGGGTTCTTAAGGAGAAACATCAAGGTTCATTCTGAAGATCTAAAGTCCATGGCCTATAAAACTCTTGTCCGCCCTCAGCTGGAGTACTGCTCAAGTATCTGGTCACCTCATACTGAGACTGCCATAAACCAGATCGAGGCCGTACAGCGCCGGGCAGCACGCTGGGCAAAACACGACTACAGACGGACCAGTAGTGTCACTGAGATGCTCCAGTCCCTTCAGTGGAGAAGACTAGACCAAAGACGTATCGACAGTCGACTCTCACTTTGTTACAAGATCACAAATGACCTGGTAGCTATCCCTCTAGAAGACTACATGACACTGACGAACAGACAATCCCGACATTCACACTCGCTTGCTTTCAAATTAATTGACGCAACCGCTGACTACTACAAATTCTCCTTTTTCCCCAGAACAGTCTTCCACTGGAATTCATTAGCTCCTGACATCCCTATATTACCCAATATAGAACAGTTCAATTCTGCAGTCAGCAGAATTGAACATATCTCACCATAAATTCAATGTTTGTTTTTATTTTTAAACCTAACATCCAAAAACTTCAATGTTTTTCTTAAATTTCTTTTATATATATTTTTAAAATACTAACAGTCTTTGTCGGTATGACGACGCATGCCTAGGTCCCCAGCAGGGGTTTGGCATTAAAGGAAGATAGATAGATAGTATTATTGATTTTAATAAACTCGTTGGGTAAAAAGATGGGATACTCGGCAAAGCCTGGTATCTGTTTTATAGACAGGCAGAGCCTCGTATCCTATAAAAAAGACAGGACACTCGGCATAGCCTATTAAAATCAATAATACACAGTCACTCATGTAAGATCACACCTTTCTCCAACGGAACGCCCAATTAACATAAACTCAATTAATTGAAAGTCTCTTCAGTTATTTGAATAGATGTCTAATTCAATTGAAGAGAGGTATAATGCAACTGAAGAGAGATTCAATGCAACTGAAGAGAGGTTCAATGGGATTGAAGAGAGCAAGCCCATAGCCAGCCATGAAAGTTAACCTAGGCATATCCCTTCCTAGCGGGGTCTGAGGACATAAACCCCGGGAAAATGTTGATTTCTACATGTGATTGCCTACACTGTAATGCATTCCCAGGCCAGCTTTGCAGTTTTAAGTTAGACAAATATATACAAGTCTAATTTAGTGATTTTATTTGATATTTACATTAGAATGCCTACTTCAATTTTGGTACCTTCCAAAAAAGTTAACGCCTCGGTGCTGAATGTAGCTTGGAATTGTACCTCTCTTCAACTGAACTGAAACTTTCTTCAATTGAATTAGACCTCTCTTCAAATAATTGAAGAGACCTTCAATTAATTGAGTTTATGTTAATTTTGGCGTTCCATATTCTCCAAATCGTCCCGACTTTTAGTAGCCACGCTAGGGATAAAGCGTTTTAACAACATTGCTAGATCAGATGTAACTAAACGCTCATACACGTGTTAACGGTGTTTACATCTCAAAATGTCAGCGGACGTCCAAGAAGCGCATCGTCCTGGTGCGTTTAAACAGGCAAATAAACAACATAAACATGGCAAACATAAAAGCAAAGGTCAAATGGATAAAGATGGCAAAGGTAGTTTTATCTTACTAACGTTAAATACAACTCGACCCGTGTTTATGTTGTAGTCGCGAAAACCGATCACACAGTACTGACTGCCAGAGGGATTTATCAAAGATCGCGTCCTTTAACCAATTAATTTCTTTTTTTCAGTGTCGTGCACATGAAAAATGAAAGTTTGTCACAGAAATGAATAGATTCACCGTCTGATTATTTTATATTTACTGAGACTGATGGGGTCATTGTCGTATCGGGTACTACTGAAAGGTACCCAGGGTACATTTATGTATACAGAAACGTAGCTAAAAATCTTTGAATTCCAGAACGGCCCACAAATATACAGAAACATACCCGAACAAACAAGTTCTCATTGGCAGAATTGAAACCATTTAGAACTTGATAAAACAACTGCTTAAACAATATTGTTTATCATTATGACCATGGCTTTATATGACGGGGATACGACACGACAGTACAAACACTGTAATTCAACTGAAAACACTTGTCGTTCAGGTAAGTTTATCGATTATATACGCTACATTTATCGATTTTTACTGCGCTTATCGTGGCGGTATGCGAGAGGCCTCGATGTATGATACACCCTTCTACATTGCAAACAGACATTATATATCCTTGTGTTACTGGTTTTTTACATATTTTGCATTGCCAGAAAGACAAATAAATAACCTTTCTAATGGTGTAATTTTATTCCAAATAACTGTTAAATAAATAGGCAAAATCTCGAGTTGGAACGGAAATGTATCGCATTTTTTCTTTTCTTAAAACGTTTTATTTATTGTTTGGTCATCAAACATGTATTGTTTAATAAATATTTAAATAAGATACATGGTTAGAAAGCCAAATAAATAACCTTTCTAATGGTTTAATTTTATTCCAAATAACGCTTAAATAAATCGGTAAAAGCTCCAGTTGGGAAGGAAATAAAACTCATTTTTTCTTTTCTTATTTAGCGCTTACGCACACCACCGTGTGTTTATTGTTTTGGTCATCATGATTTACTAAGTGAGCAAAATTAAATTATCTTAACTTTTCTGTAGAACAACTGGAAAAACCTCGACTGCATTGTGTGAACAATTAAGAATGGTGTGATTAATGTATTGGCATAACAATCGATTGAGTAATTAACAAACACGCATGTATCAATAAAAATATAATAACACCGGCAAACGTGGTAATGATAATTCGAACAACACATTATTAGTGTTTGTTTGTTTTCTTCTCGGCTGATTTAGTATTTTAATCAGTTAAAATTGTTGACAAATTCGAAATGCAATGATTGTAAAATGCTCTCATTACCAAGTTAGTTGCAGCAAAACGTAATTGTATGTACCCTTTTCACGATTTGCGTGGGTTTTCGTGTTTTTAGCTAATTTTTTTTTTTTTAGTGTTTTGTTCTCAAACCAAGAAGTGTGAAATTGCGATGAAAAAAGATGACCGATGTTCGTGCTTAAAAACTACCTAAATACAATTTCAATATGTATGTTATTTCTTGCAATCATCAACAGATACTGTACTGTATAAGTGAGAAAATAAAGTTTACCCTTCCATAAAAGAGATTTTTTTTTACCCTTCCATAAAATATACACGCTGATCCAAGAAAAAATATTTTTTTAAAAATGGCCAAGTTAAAAAATGTTTTTTTGTTAAAATCAAAGTCATAAACCATTTAAAAACTACCCTAAACACAATTTCAATATGTATGTTATAACTTGCAATCATCAACAGGTACAGTTTAATTGAGAGAAAAAAGTTTACCCTTCCATAAAATATACATGCTAATCCAGGAGAAAAAAACACGTTCAAAATGGCCAAGTAATAAAAAAATGTTTTTGGTTGAAATCAAAGTTATAACCCACTTAAAAACTACACCAAACGCAAAGTGCATATGTTTTGTATGATAAACAAAGATCGACTCATATATATAAAAAGCGTGAAAGGCGTATAAAAACAAACAAACAAAAGACTGCACTAACGTCGGCCATCTTTTTTTTCCATCGCAATTTCACGTTTCCTGGTTTGAGAACAAAACATTAAAGAAGCAGTTAAAAACTTGCTAAAATCGTGAAAAGGATACTTACAATTACGTTTTGCAGCAACTAACCATGTTGTTTATAATGTCTTCAACCATAAAACGCGATAAATCATGGAGCGAAATCACATTGTACATTCTAAAACATGGCGGCTAAAGTGAACGTTAATGAACGAAGTATTCCGAATGAGTCGACGACAAGTATTTGGAACACTTCTGTCCGAGACCAGTCCCTTTAATTATCAGCCCAGTTATGACATTAACTATTGCGCTATTATTCTTAAAAACATATTTAGGCTGCCATAGTTAGTAACAAAATACAGAATGTATTGTCGTAAAACCGGAAGTTGTGAATCATCAAACCAGGGTTTGACACTAACGCTAGCCCGAGGCTAGTCACTTTCGAGAAGGACTAGTAAAAACTCACAGTTGACAAGCCCGACGGGCTAGTTGTTTTTATTATTTAAATGTCGATTTTAATTGATCTTATATGATCCTGATGTCGAAAATTGCCAAATCATTTCAATTTTTCGCTATTCAAACTCTTCAATATCGTAATGTAAAGTAGGGTATGATATAGACCAACACAAGCACATGCGAATGTGTAGGTGTGTCAAATTACTCATCACTGATTGGCCATTTTTTCTTTGATGGCGCAAAATGCTGAAAAATAACCCGCGTTTTTTACATATCCCCACATCTTTTTCGTAGAGACGCTAGCATTTCTATTGATCACTATATTAATTTCTAAGCATTTTATTGACATGATGAATGTGACCTTCAGATTGTAAACAAACATGTGGCGATATTTAAATACGCAACAAACGAAAAGCAGAATAGGAAAAGCGTCATCAGCAAAAAACAACATGATTAAAATAAACACATACGTGTATTTTAGCCATCGTGAAAGTAATAGATAGAGTCTGGTCTCAGCGAGTTGGCCCATCAAGGTGTTTAAATAACCAACGAGCTGAGACAGACTCTATCTTTTTTGTAGCATGGTGTACTTAGTAACACTGTGACGTCATACCCCGTACTCGAAATTCCAATATTCGGTAGTTGTAGTATGGTGTAGCCACGCCCCTTTAGTTACCCTAAATTAAACGATTTAATGCTCTGCATTCATCAAAGGAAATGTCACCGACCATGCTACAAGTGCCTACAGAGCCCTTTTCCCAGTTTTGGGGAAGGTGCCTTTTGCCTTTAATTGGGGGAAAAAATCCGTAAACGGGGAATGAAATTTCCAAGGTAAGTCGGCATGACTTTAAAAGAAATTTGATTGTAGAAAATGCCTTTATCATACAGGCCGCTGCAAAGAAGGGTATAATGGCCCTGGCCTATAAATACATTTTACTATGACCTAGTCACATAGCTGTTGTCTTGCAATATTTACAAGCTGTACAGTCATATAGGAAATGCAACCTCAGCTATAGATAGAGACAGATTATGAAGTTTCCCCTCAGAATACCTTCGTCAGGGAGCGAACCCACGCTGGTCAGATGTCTGTCTATAGCTCCAAAGCCAAGGCCTTATCCATGGAGCTACCAAGCCATGATATTTTGGTATCTTTTTATTTTGCCGCAAAATAGTAAAAGGTGGACTAGTTGGTTTTAAGAAGGGCTAGTAAAAATAAGAAGGCACTAGCCCTGTAGGCTAGTAGTCATAAAAAGTTGGTGTCTAACCCTGCAAACCCCGTGCAAATAGTAAAAGGTGGACTAGTTGGTTTTAAGAAGGGCTAGTAAAAATAAGAAGGCACTAGCCCTGTAGGCTAGTAGTCATAAAAAGTTGGTGTCTAACCCTGCAAACCCCGTGCAAAAAGTAAACAAATATGCAGCTCGTCATTCAAGAAGAGTTGGTCAAATATTCAGACCAACTGCATTCCTTTAGGGCCGCGGTTATGGTCCGCAAATGTTGTGAGACGGAAAAAGATGTCGTGGGCCTGGAAATATTTGAACAACTCTTTCGCCAATGAGATCTTGTTTGTCTGGGTACATTTCTGTATATTTGGGGGCCGTTCTGGAATTCAGAGATTTTCGAGTATGTTTCTGTATACATAAATGTACCCTGCAGGGTTAAAACTAGGCCTGGATTTTAGGGAGAAGTGACTAAAAAATAAAGAGAAGTGAGGGAGACATGATCTTTTAAATTAAGCGCGCTATCGGTTATTGTTAAACATGTATACACCATATCGGTTATAACCTTTTGATTATTTAAGAGCATGCTAGCTGTTTCAAATTAAATGTGTTTATTAATTTTATTCACACTCACAGGCACTCTTTACTTATTATATATACTGTAACTATAGAAGAAAGGATTGAGAGAAGAATTAATATAAATATATTGCATGTATCTTTATTTATTCATCTTTCTATCAATTTGTATGGAGTTCTATGAAGGGTGTAAATATGATTCTCAAACTTCTTCCTAAAAGGCTTATTCCTCATTAAGACCTATAAGACCAATTTATGTGTTTTGTTTCCCAATTTGTATTAGATAAAAACAATATTTAATAAAAAAAAGTTTTTCCTCCATCCGAACTTATGTACCTATCCGAACTACTATGACACCGCACTTTTCCGGAAGTAAAATATTGCCGAAAATTCAGTAGAAATGTCATCTATTATTAACTCTTTTTCATGCATTAATTTGTTTGGAATGCCAAAAGGTCCGTTTTACCAAACAATTAAGAAAACACAACTCTAATCATTATTCGGTGGCATCATTTAATCACCTCAGGTCAATTAACTTCAGATTGTTTTTTCGATCACGTTTTCAACACGCACTTGTCTAACTGTAATGGAACCTAGGATTGGTCAATTGTTCAGCTATAAGCAATCTCATTGGATAAGGCGTGTGTATTCCCTATACAGTCTAATTTGTAAACAAAAAATGGCGAGGTGCGAAAATTGCCTCGGGGGCAGGGCTTCTAAAATCGCCGGTTTATCAGTTCCCAGACCGAAATCTGTTTCTCCAGACCGTTTTTCTTTTCAAAATCTCTGTTTAAATCGGTCCAGATATTTTATCTATCGGTCGTTAAAAAAAATCTACAATTGCCCTTAACCCTCCTTCTAATATCTTAAACTATGCCTTGCGGCAATATTCTTTGATCCATAACACGATTGTTTGTCACTCGCTGTGCAAAAGTAGGTCAATTTGGACTAAACCATTACCGATAGTAGTGAGTTTTCCGGAAGAGTCTATAGCTAGGTAGCATGCCTTTGATGTGTGATCAGAGAAAGTATATCACGCATTCTGTCGGTTCACTAAAGCGAGTGTTACCGTCTGTAATTTCTTTGATATACCGTTAGTCGTAAGGTGTTAGCCTGTTTGCTTGTGTCGGTTTGTTTTTTTAAGTGGCTAAAGCTGGGACTGAAATTTGTTTGCGTCATTAAAAAAAATTAAAATACCGAGCGGTGCGACTTCTGGTTTATTAGACACTTCCGGTTCAATTCCTCAAATGATCAACAATTTTAATATTGAGTGAAAATTATTCATTCAGTAAAGCGAAGACATGATGTCAGTCATTAAAATGTACAAATTGTGATAAAGTAAGTTATAAATAATACAAATATAATACAGTCATAAATTTTAAATAGTTCTCTATATAAATGACTAAATGGAAAAATGCATGGACATGGTGGGTGGGGTACAGTGAATTTAGTGATTTTTTCAAAATAAGTGCGATTCTTACAGCAGTAAAAAACCTGGACCGATTTGCATTCTAAAATTTTAGAAGCCCTGCTCGGGGGATATCATAGTTGTAGGAAAGTATGCTCCCCGCGGGGTTTCTGCTGTGATTGATCAAAGCAATTAGCATAATCCCTTCCCAGAGATGTCTACACCTGTCCTGAGACATAAACAACAGGTCAATTAAAGGACTGGTTACACTTCGCTTGAGGGCGGGAAAAAAGCGAAATGGTCAATCTGAAGGCGACTTAAACTTCGCCGTCGGCTAAAAAAAAGCGAAGTCACGGAGGAAAAAGCGACAAAGTCACTCATGTCGCCTTCCAGTTTGAACACTGACCCTGGGTACCTTTCTGTAGTACCCGATACGACAGTGAACCCATCAGCTTTACTGAGGGTGTATTGATTTATACAGTTCTGTTAAATTAGTGCTGGAATAGAATTCATTTTCATATTTAGCGTTTCCCCCAGCCTTGAAAAAGGGCAGGGTAAATAAAATAAAAAAAAGTCATTTTTAACGCGCAAAATTAGTAAAATAAATCTTTGTAACTTTGTCAAAACTACCCCCACCCCCTCTACTAAGCCCCCACCAAAAAAAAATATCATCCAAAAAGTCATTTAATACATTTTATAACTTTATGAAACACAATTTTTTTTTTGAAAGGTTTTCAAATTTTATTAAATGTATATAATATATGAATTATATATTTTTTAGGAGTTTTTAACATTTTATTAAATGACCTTTTATGATGTTTTTTTTGTGTTTTTTTGGGAGTGGGTGGGGTGTTATTTGTGACCAAATTATGCGCCGAATACCTGAGCTTTTGTGTATTGGGTGAATACAAATAAAATAAAAGAGTATTTAGTTTGATGTGTTGGTATAATGGTATTATTACATTAATAATTTGTAATAAAATATGGTTTGTGACTCCAGATTCAAAACTTACCAAACAGAAGTCTATATACCATAACTTACTCATTTGCTCAATCCACAAACTTTTACAAACATCAAATATTCTATTCATTAAAAAACAGACAACAACAATTATTCTACTGTGCAGATCGCGAAAATTAGCGTATAAAAAGAAAACAACAACGGCACAATATAATTACTTCAGTCATTAATTGCCAATCTCTGGGGAGTACCTATCTTGTATCATCTCATCAAAGAGCCGATTATAATGCCGCAGATAATTGTCCGTAATACGCCGATCATACTAACAGTGTGTAATCACAGGAACCAATGCTTATCACAACTGTACACACTGGAAATACCCCGTGGCTAAATCTGGTGATCGTCGGTTTAAAGGTCACACGACGTGTCAAAGTGCGTTTTCTGTATTTCCAGAGACTATAGTCGCGTGCAGTTTTAGAAAGGGCACTGCGGGGCAGCATGTAATTACTTCGTGGCGGTATATAAAGACTGCATGGCGGGCGAAAAAAGGGCATGCCGACCCGCCCTGCAATTCCGCATATGGGGAAACACTAATATTTTAGAGATTAATAAAAATTGTTTGAATACATTTACGACTTTGTTGTTTTCCTGAAGTACAACAGTCCACACCCCGTGTACGGACCTGGGGAAAGTAGCCTCTCCCAAAGGGATAACACCGCTGTGCCTGATTGTGACCAGACATTTGGCATAATTTGTCGTAGACCAATATTGCCAGTGCATTCGTCTACACATATTCAAAAACACACACTAAAAACGGCTACATAGTACTGAAATTAATAGATCCACCGTTTTCCAACACTGTTGTGTAAACCAAGAGCTTGCAAAAGTATCAGACTAAATTCCTTCACCCACCGCGTCATCAATAGCTGGAATGCATTGCCAGATAATATTGTGACACCAAAAATGTAGACAAATTCAAAAGTGAGTTAAACAAGATCTGGAGATCTCAAAGACTTGACACGAAAGAGATCTACTGAACCAACCGGAGATAACAATTTTTCTGTCACGAGGGGGACGACAAGCCTTCAGGGCTTAATATTTCCCCTATCAACACAACGTAACACGAGGTGTATCGGAAGATGTGAGTTCTTTCACAACAGACCCCAGTGCTCACACAGGCCATTTTCAATTAAAAGCCACACATTATTAAGTTTAAAAAATAATAGCCAAAGTTGACGCATCGTAAGGGGTGGGTTCATAGTGGGACGAGTAACGCCAAAATGTTTGAGTTTTTTTAGATCTCTTTAGTAACCTTTTTTCCAGACAAATAAATGATTACCTTTGAAAAGAGACCAAAACATTAATAGTCGGTTCAACTTTAATAGTCGGTTCAAAAGCTCTGGTCTTAATTATGTTATGTTGTTTTGTGTGTCTTGCTGATTTTAGATGCAATTTATCTTATCTTTATTCTTATCTTACTGAAGTTTTAATTCTTTCATTTTAACAATAATTTTTAATTTCCCATTCAAATTATATGTTCTTTACAACATAAGGAATTTTATAATCAGGTAAATCAAGCATCTAACTAGTGTATGATTGAGTCATAGATAGATAGCAGAGGTTTTATAGCAGAGGTTTTATGTTTGTCTAGTGAAGTTTTATGTAATAAAAAATGAGAAACCACAAAACAAAAACAAATAATTTAAATGTTGGTCTCTGGGGTACTTAGGAAGAAAATCATCCAACAAAGTGTGTATAGTTTGTCATATTATTATGAAAATTCTAAAACAATACAATTGCGATGTTTAAATCCGTTTTTAGCTTGACTGATCAGAGATCAGCAGAGCTTATGCCGTGGTGCGGCGTCCGTCTGTCCGTAAACTTTTATTTGTAGCGACTACTCCTCTGAAACTACTGGATGGATATTCATGAAACTTTACATAAATGTTGCCCATGAAGTCTAGTTGATCCTAGCAAAAATTCATGTTGATGTGAAATCCAAGATGGCCGCCAAAGCTAAAAATAGATTTTTAAAATACAAGTTTGTAGCGACTACTTCTTGAAAACTATAAGTGATATTGATATGGGACTTTTTCTAAAATGATCAGCATGACATGATGTTGGTCCTTGTCAAAAATCGTTTTGATTTGACGTTAAAAATGACTTCCAGCGGCCATCTTTGTTTACATAGAGTTATATAATGAAAACTTGTAGCGACTACTCCTCTGAAACTACTTCGCGGATTTTCATGAAACTTTACAGGAATGTTGCTCTTGATGTCTAATTGATCCTAGCAAAATTTCAGATCTGCCAGAAATTCAAGATGGCCGCCACAGCTAAAAATAGATTTTCAAAAAACAAGTTTGTAGCGACTACTTCTTGAAAACTATAAGTGGTATTGATATGGGACTTTTTCTAAAATGATCAGCATGACATGATATTGATCCGGTTGGAACATTATTATGATTCGACGTTAAACATGGCTGCCAGTGGCCATCTTTGTTTACATAGAGTTATATAGTAAAAACTTGTAGCGACTACTTCTCTGAAACTACTTGACGGATGTTCATGAAACTTGACAGGAATGTTGCTCGTGATGTCTAGTTGATCCTAGAAAAATTTCAGGCTGACCGGAAATTCAAGATGGCCGCCACGGCTAAAAATAGATTTAAAATAAATAAATTTGTAGCGACTACTTCTTGAAAACTGTAAGTGATATTGATATGGGACGTTTTCTAAAATGATCAGCATGACATGATGTTGATCCTTGTCGAAATTTATTTCGATGAAATTTTAAACATGGCCGCTAGCGGCCATCTTTGTTTACATAGATTTATATAGTAAAAACTTGTAGCGACTACTCCTCTGAAACTACTTGATGGATATTCATGAAACTTTACAGAAATGTTGCCCATGAAGTCTAGTTGATCCTAGCAAAAATTCATGTTGATGCGAAATCCAAGATGGCCGCCAAAGCTAAAAATAGATTTTTAAAAAACAAGTTTGTAGCGACTACTTCATGAAAACTATAAGTGATATTGATCCTAAAATGATCAGCATGACATGATATTGGTGCTTGTCAAAAATTGTTTTGATTCGACGTTAAATATGGCTGTCAGTGGCCATCTTTGTTTACATAGAGTTATATAATGAAAACTTGTAGCGACTACTCCTCTGAAAATGCTTGACGGATTTTCATGAAACTTCACACGAATGTTGCTCTTGATGTCTTATTGATCCTAGCAAAACTTCAGATAGGCCGGAAATTCAAGATGGCCGCCACAGCTAAAAATAGATTTTCAAAAAACAAGTTTGTAGCGACTACTTCTTGAAAACTATATGTGATATTGATATGGGACTTTTTCTAAAATGATCAGCATGACATGGTGTTGGTCCTTGTCGAAAATCGTTTTGATTCGACGTTAAACATGGCTGTCAGCGGCCATCTTTGTTTACATAGAGTTATATAATGAAAACTTGTAGCGACTACTCCTCTGAAACCACTTGACGGATTTTCATGAAACTTCACAGGAATGATGCTCTTGATGTCTAGTTGATCCTAGAAAAATTTCAGGCTGGCCGGAAATTCAAGATGGCCACCACGGCTAAAAATAAATTAAAAAAAAACAAGTTTGTAGCGACTACTTCCTGAAATCAAAATCAATCAGTAGAGCTTCAAGGTCATTGACCTCTTGTTATAAACTTACAACAATGAAAAACGATCTTGTTTATGCTGTCAGATGCCATTTTGAATTTCTTCGTTGTTCATGTGACTAGCCTGTGATTCAGAAAGAAAAGATTATATTGTAAATAATAAAACAAAAAAATTTAACAATAATTTAATCAGTTATACTTTTAATTGAACAGTTAAGAAAATAATAATACTGATAATGGCCAACTGATCAGTAAAGTAAACTTAGTCGATTAATTCATAATTTTCACATCCGGTCAACTTCCGGTAGGTCAAGATATTCAGTAGGTGAAAATAAAAAGGTTTACTCGGACTTTATCCTCAATCTCTATATGAAAAATGAAAATATTAGACCATGATTTAAATTAAATGTATCCTTATTGGTGTTTTAAAATCAGACAACACCAAAAGAAGATACATAGATGTACACAAAAAACAAAGCTTTTAATATATTTATCACTACAAACTGGTTTTATAAAGGGCTAAAGTCAGTTAAGCACCAACGATAAACACCGAGTTTACCCCCTACCAGAATGTGGAGGTCTTTTATTTTATTGATCACTGATTGGTCAAATTATTTTGATGATGTCATGTGAAAGTTATGAATTAGGTGCTTAAAGTGAAAGTAGAATTCTGTATAGTAAATGAAACAGATTGGCTTATCACACTTGGGGATAATTAACTCCGTTTCTGATTGGCTGCATTTGTAATTAGATCCAGCAAGCTTGGCCATATACACAAGGTGTGATAATTGGACAATGGCCATGCCAGTTATCAAACTAACAAACACTAATTAGCAAGCATGCAGGGATTTCACAGCTGAGTGCTTGAGACAGGATTACAGGATGTTTATTAGTTTAAACATTATTTATTTTACATCGATTGTGAAACAAGTTATTGCAACTAAGATTAATCACTCTCGATGGCTTCCTGGGTAGAACCAGTACTAAGCAATGTGGATTAATTATCTTGCTCAAGGATAAACAACGTGGCCGCGGCGAGGATCGAACCCACGACCTCTCGATCTGGAGTTCGGCACTCTACCACTGGACCACGCACTCCACTGTGGATGTTTATTGGGTTACTAGTCACTGTGGTCCAATACAGTCAACTTTACAATGAGTATAAAGGCAACACTATTTTTTTTAAAATAAAATAATCGCCAGTTTTTGTCAACAATTCTTTAAAATAATTGACAAGAAGATAAAATAATCGCAAATGTCGGTAATGTCTATTGACAGCGTGACCACTGAGACCCAGTTTCACATTGTCAACATCCTGCTACTTCTCCGTGTTTCCATCGACTTACCTGATGTACTTTTAATTGATGCAAACTGATGACGTATAAACCACAACAAAGAATTTGATTGGTCAGACATATAAACCATAAGATGATGTTGGCGCATCATTTTGCCAACCATAAATGTTATTCCATGAATTTAAACCTTAAGTTTATTTGTTTTACTGTCGGTGAATAAAAATAAACTTTTTCTTTGCATTGATTTTCTACATGAAAAGAACAGTTCTAACTTCTTTTTTTATATAAGAAACAACAGTCTGATATCTGAGGTCATCACTTAGCCATTTAGAGACAGCGTGATGTATCAACAGAGCATTAATTTCTTTGACTGTCCAGGGACACAATGCACAGGGATTGAAAAATGGATTAGTACATAAAATCATTTGGAACTTGATTTAACTATGGTCAGAAACCAATACTTTTCTTGTATTGGCTTCAAATCGGAAACGAAATGGGATCAGAATATAATTTAATAAATAAATTAAACTTGTATCTATTTAGAAAGAGGCTACAAACACAAAGGTAATTTTCAAAACATACACAGCAGCCTTTTATGTAACTTTAAAAATGTGTACATGCACATTAACCTTGTGCCATTGTACATAACTTCAATATTTAATGCACAGACGCGCAGCTGCATAGGTCACTCGAAAAAGGTTGATGCAGGATATATAGATAGAGATATTCTATTTACACATGTACATAACTTGTTAGATTCTATATACATGGCTACCATGTAAGTAACTTTCAGAATTCTGTATATATCAGGCACCGTATGTTATCTCCATCTTAAGGGAAGTCGTACACCAAATTTGGTTGAATTCTGCTCAGTTGTTTAAGAGGAGATGGACAGATAGGCAAATGGAGGCATTACCAATATTCCTTATGGAGATAATCATGGATAGGCAAATGGAGGCATTAACAATATTCCTTATGAAGATAATCACGCTCAGTCTTTGTTGATTACATAATTCAGCAGCAGAGCAACACAAAAACAGCAATAATGGATATGTCTTGCCTAAGGTACCAAGTGTGACACACACATAATTTGAAAATAGTCCACCACACACACTTTATTGTTGCAGCAGGTCTTCATTGAGGTTAAGTGTAAAGTTCGCAGATGTTTACAGTGTCGGCTTGCTTTGATCTTGCTACAGGGTAAGACTTTTGGAGGTGTATTAGATTTAAATATGTGTTAGCGCAAGTAGAACAGCTAGGATTTATCAATATTTGTCTTTCATTTATTTATTTTCTTCTTGATATATTCAGTGTATTTTGATTATTTTATCCTATATGTGATGTTCTGTATAGGTCTGTATTTACGTTAATTTTTCAAAAACTTTATATGAATAATTTCGGGATGTTTGTCTAGTTTTGACAGTCTCAAATAGAACCGTTTTATGTTCAACTTGTCATTCTATTTATATTACCCCTTACTTACTTCAGGGAGAGTCGATGTCAAAACCATGTCAAAAAAGTTTCGGTCAGTGACAAGAAAAAATGACCGAAGATATCAGGTAATACTTACGGTGTATTTAAAGTTTTGTTACTGCTCATAGGTCGGAGTTTGAATGAATTTGTATTTGTTTTATAAATCCATTGCTGTTGAATGTAGTTAACGGTCGTTTTTAAGCCACAGATTGTGCTGTGCACAGAATAAACTGTAATAATCCCAAATCTGTCACTGACTGTGTTCTGTGTCATTTGATTCTTCAGTATTAGGCTACAAACAACTACCCTCTATTCCCGCACACAGAAAACTAGTCATGTTTTTATGATTTTTTTTTTTTCATTATCAGTATTATTTTTTGTATAAATGGAATTATTTTTTTTACAGAGAATATGTCAAAATAAGATAATTTATTGGCATGAACATGGTGCAATTTCCTTAAACAGTTTCAATCAGGAACTTGTGTTGCCAAAACAAATACATTTTAATGACAATAACATGGGTTTCTCATTTGTTATTTTACTCTATATTAAATAGGCACAGCAGTTGCGTAAACAGAAAAGAGAAGACGTGATGACAAAGAAGCGAAGTGTAGGATCAGCAGGAACTCCACCTCACTGTGTGGTAGGTAGTAGAAAACTCCACCTCACTGTGTGGTAGGTAGTAGATAACTCCCCCTCACTGTGTGGTAGTTAGAAGATGACTTCACCTCACTGTGTGGTAGTTAGAAGATGACTTCACCTCACTGTGTGGTAGGTAGTAGATAACTCCACCTTACTGCATAGTAGGTAGTAGATAACTCCACCTCACTGCGTAGTAGGTAGTAAATAACTCCCCCTCAATGTGTGGTAGGTAGTATATAACCACCTCACGGTGTGGTAGGTGGTAGATAACTCCTCCTAACTGTGGTAGGTAGTCGATAACTTCACCTCAATGTGCCAGGTAGTAGAAGGTAGTAGATAATTCCACCTCGTTGTGCTAGGCAGTAGATAACTCCACCTCGCTGTGTGGTAGGTAGTAGATAACTCCACTTCACTGTGTGGGATGTAGTAGATAACTCCACCTCACTGTGTGGTAGGTATCAGATAACTCCACCTCACTGTGTGGTAGGCAGTAGATAACTCTGCCTCACTATGTGGTAGGTAGTAGATAACTCAGTCTTGCTGTTTGGTAGGTAGTAGATAACTTCACCTTGCTGTATGGTAGGTAGTAGATAACTCCACCTCACTGTGAGGTAGGTAGTAGATAACCACCTCACTGTGGTAGGTAGTAGATAACTCCACCTCACTGTGTGGTAGGTAGTAGAAAATCACCTCACTGTGTGGTAGGTAGTAGATAACTCCACCTCACTGTGTGGTAGGTAGAAGATTATAAAATATGGAATTCCAACAAGAGGTATGTGTTTTTATCGAAACCGAGGCTCTGCCGAGGTTCCGATTAAAACATACTGAGGGTTGGATGTATTGCATGTTTTCCTGAATTTTTCTCGACCCTAGGGTGAGATGGAAATATCTAGCCCCGGTAAAATGACAAATGTTTTTGTCCGGTATGCAAGAAAACTCCACCTCGCTGTGTGGTAGGTAGTAGATAACTCCATCTCACTGTGTGGTTGGTAGTATATAACTCCACCTCACTGTGTGGTAGGTAGTCTATAACTCCACCTCACTGTGTGGTAGGTAGTATATAACCACCTCACTGTGTGGTAGGTAGTAGATAACTACACCTCACTGTGTGGTAGGTAGTATATAACCACCTCACTGTGTGGTAGGTAGTATATAACTCCACCTCATTGTGTGGTAGGTAGTAGATAACTCCATCTCACTGTGTGGTAGGTAGTAGATAACTCCACCTCACTGTGCGCTAGGTAGTAGATAACTCCATCTCACTGTGTGGTAGGTAGTCTATAACTCCACCTCACTTTGTGGTAGGTAGTAGATAACTCCACCTCACTGTGTGGTGGGTAGTCTATAACTCCACCTCGCTGTGTGGTAGGTAGTCTATAACTCCACCTCACTGTGTGATAGGAAGTAGATAACCACCTCACTGTGTGGTAGGTAGTAGATAACTCCACCTCACTTTGTGGTAGGTAGTAGATAACTCCACCTCACTTTGTGGTAGGTAGTAGATAACTCCATCTCACTGTGTGGTAGGTAGTAGATAACTCCACCTCACTTTGTGGTAGGTAGTAGATAACTCCACCTCAATGTGTGGTTGGTAGTAGATAACTCCACCTCACTGTGTGGTAGGTAGTAATAAACGGAAGTATTGCAATGAAGTCTGTTAGTGGTGTATTTTAACTTACCGTACAGACTACCATGCATAATAATGTTAATTCGAAGTAAAAAGTGTTTCTGTTGTCTATTGACATTTATAACTATTTAGTGTGACCTTGTGCCTTATCTGTCAGTTGCCTGTGTCACTCTTATGATTTGTTTCTTTACGCATTAATTTCTCCGAGCACATGCCAACAGTAAATAGAACAGCACATCCTTTTTCAGTTTTTACATGACATAAAGTATATCACATTTATTGAATACATATTGTTTAAACTATTATTAGCTGTTTATATATTAGTTTCATCCAGTTGTCATACAAGTAACTATTAAATGACTCTCCCGTCCTATTCAGGCAGTGGTTGCTCTACACTCGACGGTGTCTGTGTCAGCAGTAGTAGAGGCAATAAGTTCTTGTGATGAAACAGCTACTTCCACAGTTAATGGCAACGGTATAACGCACATGAGGTAAATATCTGACTATTTATTAGTTGTTTTCCCCTGCAAAACTCATTTTTGTGGGGTATTACAAATGAGGTATGTCACAAAAGGATTTTTGGACCATAACCCAAAACTCTTAAATATGTCTTCATGTAAGACAAATATCTAAGTTTATTATGTCTCTATGTGAGAGCAGGGTGAGACTGAAATTCAAACCTGTCCCACCTATATTTAAATGTTCTACTATGGATTCTTATTAATAATTGTAATCATATTTTAAACTTAGAAATACCGATAAAGGTGATCCTTTGGGAGCAACAAACACAATTAAGAGAATAAAGCAGCAGACTCGGTTTTATTGAGTTTGTTCATGAGAAGTAATGAAAGAAGCAACACCTCTCACGCCCCCTAGCACCGGTTTAAGCGGTATTTTACTTCAAAGCCACCTTTATTGGGCCCGCTGGTCCCAAAGGACCAGTAAAAATAACACTACTGATTCGTAGCACGGGGAGACTTTTTACAGCCGCCACACTGCACTAAATGAACGCTAGTGTGAATGTTAAAAAATACTGATAAAGGTGATCATGGATCACCGAAATTCATCAAGTTGATATTTTCCTGAATACAAAAATCAGCTTTTCAATCAGTTATTGCTTCTGGTTTTTACACCAGTACTGCACTGTGCTGCATTGGTTAGATAAGACTTATTGTCAGTCATTGAAACTATTTGCAGTGTTCCAAGATTCAAGCAGAGGGTGGAGTTCCTTCCAACAGACTATGGTAATCTGTACCATATCTTGGACGCGGCCAAAGTTGCTGATTCTCTGTTGTTGGTACTGTCTGCAGATGAAGGGGTGGATGAGTTTGGGGACTACTGTATTTCCTGTCTTCTGGGCCAGGGCCTGCCCACAGTCACTATAACTGTACAGGTATGTCTGCAGATGAAGGAGTGGATGAGTTTAGGGACTACTGTATCTGGGACAGAGTCTGCCCTCTGTCACTATAACTGTACAGGTATGTCTGCAGATGAAGGGGTGAATGAGTTTGGGGACTTATGTATCTGGGCCAGGGCCTGGCCACTCACTTTAACTGTACAGTTATGTCTGCAGATGAAGAGGTGAATGAGTTTGGGGACTACTGTATCTGGGCCAGGGCCTGGCCACTGTCACTTTAACTGTACAGGTTTGTCTGCAGATGAAGGGGTGGATGAGTTTGGGGACTACTGTATCTGGGACATGTGCAAAAATATGGGAAAATGGCGGTGAACTTATATTTGGCCTTTTGACCCTGCCTGGGGGCTCCTGGGTGCGAAGCCAAATGTAATGATGCTGTTGCTCAGCGTTATGATGTGGAGAAGTCAATTAAGTTTGCTTGAATTCCGTTCAGTGGTTAATGAGGAGATATGGGAACGGACGGATGGACAAACGGAAGGAAGGGCAAACGGACGGAAGGACAAACGGAGGCGTAAACAATATCCCTTACACATTTTTTTCAAAAAATCATGGGGATAATTATTTAACTCCGAGGTAAAATTGATATGATATAATTTTATCCAACTTGTTTAATAAATATTAAACAGGCACTCATAAGATCCTCTATATATAAAACAAATGAAGCTATATGAGAGTGTAATAGACTTACTGATTATTGTAAATATTCTTAGGGTTATTCATATGGGTATTTTGTTTCAGGGATTAAAGAGTATGCCACAAAAGAAGCAAAAAGAAGCAAAGAAACATCTTCAGAATACTATAGAGAAATGGTTTGTATTACGAACAGTTCAAATATTACCTAAGAACGGGTCAATGTCTGCTATATAATTGTAACCTTTCAGGTCATAAGTTTTTAAATTGGGACAGGTGCTAGATGAGATGAAATATGTGTTGATATTTGTTTATATATATGTCATTATATAGCGGTATTTGAAACAACACAAGATTCAGGCAGGAAACTTATAAACTAGTGTTGTTCTGACAAGTCGATTTGGTCGAACATCTGAAAATTTAAGCCTTTTTTCTGATTAATCGATTACAATTTTCTTAATCAGGTTTACTCGGTGGATGTTTTAGTGCTTGAGAATGAAAATAGAAATAATTTTGGAACAAGTAATCGTCTATCTCTAAATGGGTCTCGTAAACCTTGAAATAAATGCTTGGTCAGCTCATTCAGGTGCTTGATGACCAGAACATACTTGTAGTATGTGTTCCTTTTCTTCACAATAGTCGGAAAAAAGGTTTACACTGGTGTAAAACATTCTAATATCTAGAAGCCAAGTTTAATCGATTAATGATCGATCATCCATTGGTTACAAATTCTGATGGTCAATCATAAATTTTCAACTGATTTCCAACACTACTATAAACATAAATTACTACTCTAAATTTAAGATTGAATTTCATAAACATAATTTATAGTTATAAAATAAAGTCAAAATTCAATGTTTTTAAGAATGGTTGGTGTCATTTGAAATGGTTGTCACAGTCCGTTCAGAAACCATCGGTCTTGCGAGGCTAATCCTTGACTGTCTCATGAAAAGTTTCACTGTTTGAGGTATTACTATTTGTGCCCTTATGTATCAGGTTTCCTGGTGAAAAGATCCACTCGTTAGATGCACCTCAGGAAGGTGTTCTGGTCCTGAGGCATATCACAGAGCAAAAACTAACAAGTATTCACTATCGAGAAAACAGACCACATTTGTTGGCAGAAAATGTACAGTTTGAAATGGACAGTAATTCAGTAAGTACCAACATCTGCTCTCTATTTTGATAATAGTTGCAGAATAATAAATTTACAGGAAATATCTTTTTAATCAGCCTTATTTACAAAATATTTGTTCACTGGAAATTGATTGCCAATTACTTGCTGTTATTTTATCTTGTGATACTTGTACAGTTGATGTCCATTCTAATCAGCAACTTTGAACTTGCAAACTTATGAATATAAAAATGTTTTATAAAAAGTTACAAAATCTTATTTACTTGAATATACTTTACATAAACTAGTTTATATTTGCTCACTATTTTCAGGACTTAAATGGTACATTAAAATTGACTGGTTATGTTCGTAGTCAGTCAATATCTGCCAATAGACTGGTGCACCTGCCCGGATGGGGAGATTTCCAGCTGGCCCAGATAGATGTCCTCGATGACCCCTATCCGCTACATTCAAGGGCAGACAAACAGAAAAGTAAACTGTCTAATATTGAGGTAAATGGTTTCATCTGTTTAAAGTTTGATTTCTACTCTTTATGATGAGATTGCAAGCTTAAGTTTTATTATTTTGTAGCCATGCAAGTCATATAGCAATTAGCCTTTGAGGCAAAGTCAATAAAACTTGCAAAAAGTGAGATTGTTTTTGTTCCATTCTTGCCCACATCTTGCTGTAATTGTTTTGGATTCTGTGGGACCACCTTTGCACAGCTCAGCTACATATTTTGGTACCCGTATTGAGATGTCACAAGACCGTCTGTTCACTCCTGGGCAGTTTTTGTGGGAGTCCAAAAATGTTAGGATTGGAATAACACATTATGTATCTTCTTTTTTCCCCGTAAATTCAAACAGGATGTTGATATGACTAACGAGGACATGACAAGTGTAGCAGTCTGCGTGGAGAGACCTGACCCCCTCAAACAGGAATCCCTGGTGTCTGAAGTAGTGCCCGACCCAATGGAGGGCGAACAGACTTGGCCCACAGAGGAGGAATTAGCAGAGGCAGATGGTAACTTAGGACATGACGAGATTTTATGTGTTTTGTATCTTCTCTTCTTACAGAGCTTGCAATTCCTGTTTTTCATAGACCCAGTTACACACCTTAGTTGGCTGATTTTACAGTATATAAATTATTGTGTTAGTTCAGGTTGATTATTGATTTATAGATACTGCTGCTTATTTATTAAAGTAGAAACTACTATGCAGAGTCAGTGACTGGTACTGTTTCTTGTACTTAAGTAATAATTAATGGTAATAATATACTTTATAGGTCATAGGTCATGCCTTGATACATCAGCCCATATTACAATCCATGTGCTCTGAAACTTGAATTGATGATATTTGCACGTGCTCAGCTGTACTCCTGTAGGAGTTCTCCATGTATATTGAGAGTTAGGTTTTGTTGTCAATTTTGCAAAACTAATTACACGACAACCCTGATGTGTTCACAAGAAAATGGTTTGTATTGTTATGGAATAAGATGATGGACTGACACAGGAATATTTTATTGATACTAAACAGGGATTACTCCCAACTTTTGCACACAAAAAAAATGAAAGAAAAAATGCAGGGTACCCTAGGAAAAGGCATGGTGCCCTAGGAAAAGGTATGGCACACAAACAAAATGGCATGGCATGAATGCTTAACTACTGTGCATTTCAGGGTGCCTGTGCGTCAAATATTAATCGATATTTTTTTTTATTACTTACTATATGTTTTCATACCTGATATGGTTAGATAGAATGAAAATAGACGCTCCTGGATCTGTTTACAATCTTGCCATAGCCATCCGCTATGCTTCACAAAGCCTAAAATTAATTTTGACCCCATTGTTTATATTGTAAAAATTAAAACAACATGGCGGCCTTATTTTTAGAAATTGTCGTCTGCGCATGTCTGTTTCTAGGGTTCGGATGTACCATGTAAAACGCAGGGTGAGGTTGTTGTTCAATGTTCAGCACCTCCGGTAATCGATCATACTTATCCTTTATTTTGGAATGAAAACCATTATATGTAGCAAATATAGGCTAGGTAAATAGTATACTGAGTTTATATTTTGTTATTTACACCACTGCTGGTCAACAGATTTTTTAAGTCACCCTACCCTAAAAAATGGAATGTTCCGCTGTCGCCATTTTGGTTTTCGGCTGTCAATAAAATTACATGTAAATATGGGTGTTCAAAATGATTTTTTGGCTTTGCGAAGCTTAGAGGATGGCTACTCGAAGATTGAAAACAGATTCAGGAGCGTCCGTTTTCATTCTATTCAATCATATCAGGTATGAAAACATATAGAAAGGAATAAAAAAAAATCTCGATTCATATTCGACGCATAGGTACCCTGAAATGCACAGTAGGCTGGGGGTAACGCTAGGGCACACCAAATTTGGGGACACATGTTCATAACTCCTGGTCGCTTGTTTAAGGTCAAGGTCATGCAATGTTCATATCACATCCGTTGCTGCTAAACCACTTGAGAGAATGGAATAAAACGTGGTGTGTATTATCAATACACCAAGGTGTGTGTTTATTATCAGTACACCATGGTGTGTGTTTATTATCAATACACCATGGTATGTGTTTATTATCAATACATCATGGTGTGTGTTTATTATCAATACATCATGGTGTGTGTTTATTATCCATGTGTTTATTATCAATACACCAAGGTGTGTGTTTATTATCAGTACACCATGGTGTGTGTTTATTATCAATACATCATGGTGTGTGTTTATTATCAATACACCATGGTGTGTGTTTATTATCAATACATCATGGTGTTTATTATCAATACACCATGGTGTGTGTTTATTATCAGTACACCATGGTGTGTGTTTATTATCAATACACCATGGTGTGTGTTTATTATCAATACACCATGGTGTGTGTTTATTATCAATACACCATGGTGTGTGTTTATTATCAATACACAATGTGTTGCACACCACCTTGCGAGTCATGGCAATTTGTGTCCAGTACAGCCATACATGGGGGAACACATTTTGCACAAGTTCGCTTGTTATAAAGGGAAATCAGAAAGAAAACATTCTTCTCGGATACTGCTGTGCAAATAATGCTTTGTCATTTCACGTTAGATTGATAGAATACATACTTCACTTTCTGTATTGTTAAAAGAGTTATGGTAGCCAGCCGAGCATACACAGGCCCACTCATATTCAACTCTGTTCACTCAAATTTGCCTGTTGTAGAGAATGCGAGCAAGAAGGTTGTACGACGTGTACCCAAGGGTACTTCTGATTACCAAGCTTCCTGGATCATGGATGAACAAGGGGAGGAGGTATGCATTTTGTCAAACTCTTGTCTTATACCTCAGTAATAGATTATTACTATCACTGGAAACTTACTTATTGTAACAAAAGTTTTTTTTAAATCTGTGCTAAGAGTTGACTTCACTAAACTTACATGTGTACATAGAATAAATTTACTAAAATGTTAATCGCTGGAATACATATGACATCAAGGACAGATGCAGATTAAATGGGAAAACAGAAATTAACATGTAGCAATGAAGTACTTCTGGTTTGCTTTCTTTTATACAATCAGTCTGTACTGTATTTTGAAGTTAATACTTGACCACATTAGCAATCATTGTTTAGTGTTACAATAGGTATACCAATTTTTTCATGTGATACAAAATACATGCTCTACATTCCATTATTTTAAAGGTTAATAGTGCGAACAGACTGTTCTTGTAACTTTTTCCTTCTACTGCAGCAGGGTGATGGTGAAGATGACTTTGGTGACATTGTTGATGAAGATATGGAACCTGTTGATGATGACGACAATGCTGCATCTGGTAGTGGTGATGATGAAGAGGAGGAGGAAGAATTTGAAGATGTAGGTAACGCGATAATGCTAGGCCCTTTTGCCAAATGTTTCAAATGTCAACATTTGAGAGAGGAATAATTCCATAAGCAGTTGAAAAGCATTAAAAGACTTCAACATGAACAATGCAGTGTAAATTAATCATGCCGACATAAAACAAAGATTGTGTGAGGTATATCACTATCACACAATCAATATTCTTATATTAATATAATTTATGTCATTTTCAGTAATTTTAAATCAGTTTTAATGTCCAGCTTTGCTTAAATACTAATAAAGGTATTCATTCTGAATATTTTCCAATCTACTGGCCTATAGGTGTGTTTTTAGAAGAACATCTAGAAAGTTTGATTTGAAACATCCCAAATTATAAAACTGCATGTCCAAAGCTCTGAAAAAACACAACATTATTAAGAGTGCCTACTCCAAATTTGGTTGTACAGGTGACAGTGAAGGAAGATGATGACGTGCAATATGATGAACAGATAGACATGGAGGAAGAACACGCCATGTAAGTGTTTCATTGTTTTTTACATCCAATCAACACATTGCATAGACAGAGGGGAAGGATACGTAGGAGTCCGGGAATCTCGTCCTACTTTTACTATCAAATAGATTCATATGGTTCTTAAACATTTTTAGAGGATAGATTCCGATACACTGGACCACCTGGTTTATATCTATATCCGACAGACGAGGCTAACGCAGTAACCATTGGTGACAGAGAGGCTTGGACCCGTAATCTTCGGATTCCGAGTTTAAAATGCTGTCCACTGGGCCACATTGAGGACTTGTGTTTAAGCCTGACTGGTCCACTGGGTCACATTGAGGACCTGTGTTTAAGCCTCGGCAGTCCACTGGGCCATATTGAGGACCCATGTTTAAGCCTCGCCGGTCCACAGGGCCACATTGAGGACCCGTGTTTGAGCCTCACCGGTTCACTGGGCCAAATTGAGGACCGTGTTTGAACCTCGTCGGTCCACTGGGCCACATCGAGGACCCGTGTTTCAGCCTCGCCGAACCACTGGGCCACATTGAGGACTCGTGTTTAAGCCTTGCCGGTCCACTGGGCCACATTGAGGACCCATGTTTAAGCCTCGCGGTCCACTGTACCACATTGAGGACCCGTGTTTAAGCCTCGCTAGTCCACTGGGCCACATTGAGGACACAT
Source organism: Cyrtodaria siliqua (assembly GCA_037043455.1). Taxonomy (NCBI): domain Eukaryota; kingdom Metazoa; phylum Mollusca; class Bivalvia; order Adapedonta; family Hiatellidae; genus Cyrtodaria; species Cyrtodaria siliqua. The sequence goes on from JAWPHD010007332.1 coordinate 126,247, forward strand.
GTTTAAGCCTTGCCGGTTCACTGGGCCACATTGAGGACCCGTGTTTAAACCTCGCCAGTCCACTGGGCCACATTGAGGACCCGTTTTTGAGCCTCACTGGGCCAAATTGAGGACCCGTGTTTGAATCTCACCAGTCCAGTTGGCCACATTGAGGACCGGTGTTTAAAATGTTATCCACTGGGCCACATTGAGGACCCGTGTTTAAGCCTCGGCGGTCCACTGGGCCACATTGAGGACCTGTGTTTAAGCCTTGCCGGTCCACTGGGCCACATTGAGGTCCCGTGTTTAAAAGGCTATCCATTTGGCCATATTGAGGACCTGTGTTAAGCCTTGCCGGTCCACTGGGCCACATTGAGGACCCGTGTTGAGCCTCGCCAGTCCACTGGGCCACATTGAGGACCCGTGTTTGAGCCTCAGCGGTTCACTGGGCCAAATTGAGGACCCGTGTTTGAGCCTCGTCGGTCCACTGGACCACATTGAGGACCCGTGTTTAAAGTGTTATCCACTGGGCCACATTGAGGACTCGTGTTTAAGCCTCGCCGGTCCACTGGGCCACATTGAGGACCCATGTTTAAGCCTCACGGTCCACTGTACCACATTGAAGACCCGTGTTTAAGCCTTGCCGGTCCACTGGGCTACATTGAGGACACGTGTTTAAAATGCTATCCACTGGGCCACATTGAGGACCCGTGTTTAAGCCTCATCGGTCCACTGGGCCACATTGAGGACCCGTTTTTGAGCCTCACCGGTCCACTGGGCCAAATTGAGGACCCGTGTTTTGAGTCGCCAGTCCACTGGGCCACATTTAGGACTCGTGTTTAAGCCTTGCCGGTCCACTGGGCCACATTGAGGACCCGTATTTAAGCTTTACTGGGCCACATGGAGGACCCGTGTTTAAAATGCTATCCATTTGGCCACATTGAGGACCAGTGTTTAAGCCTCGCCAGTCCACTGGGCCACATTGAGGACATATGTTTAGGCCTCGTCGGTCCACTAGGCCACATTGAGGACCCGTGTTTAAGCCTCACCAGTCCACTGGGCCACATTGAGGACACATTTAAGCCTTACTGGGCCACATAGAAGACCCGTGTTTAAGCCTCACTGATCCACTGGGCCACATTGAGGACCAAAGTTTAAAATGATGTCCATTGGGCCACATTGAGGACCGTGTTTAAAATGCTGTCCACTGGGCCACATTGAGGACCCATATTTAAAATCCTGTACACTTGGCCACATTGAGGACCAGTGTTTAAGCCTCGCCAGTCCACTTGGTCACATTGAGGACACGTGTTTACGCCTCGCCAGTCCACTGGGCCACATTGAGGGCACATTTAAGCCTCACTGGGCCACATTGAGGACCTGTGTTTAAGCCTCGCCAGTCCACTGGGCCACATTAAGGGCACATTTAAGCCTCAATGGGCCACATTGAGGACCAATGTTTAAAATGCTGTACACTTGGCCACATTGAGGACCAGTGTTTAAGCCTCGCCAGTCCACTTGGTCACATTGAGGACACGTGTTTACGCCTCGCCAGTCCACTGGGCCACATTGAGGGCACATTTAAGCCTCACTGGGCCACATTGAGGACCCGCTTTAAGCCTCGCCAGTCCACTGGGCCACATTAAGGGCACATTTAAGCCTCAATGGGCCACATTGAGGACCAATTTTTAAAATGCTGTCCATTGGGCCACATTGAGGACCCGTGTTTAAAATGCTGTCAACTGGGCCACATTGAGGACCCGTGTTTAAAATCCTGTACACTTGGCCACATTGAGGACCCGTGTTTAAAATGCAGTCCGATGGGCCACATTGAGGACCCGTGTAAGCCTCGTCGGTCCACTGGGCCACATTGAGGACCGGTGTTTAAAATGCTGTCCACTGGGCAACACAGAGGACCCGTGTTTAAAATGTTTCCACTGGGCCACAATGAGCACCCGTGTTTAACTTCAATAAGCCTCACCAGTCCACTGGGCCACAATGAGCACCCGTGTTTAACTTCAATAAGCCTCACTGGGCCACAATGAGGACCCGTGTTTAACTTCAATAAGCCTCACCAGTCCACTGGGCCACAATGAGCACCCGTGTTTAACTTCAATAAGCCTCACCAGTCCACTGGGCCACAATGAGCACCGTTGTTTACGCCTCGCAAGTCCAGTGGGCTACACTGAGGACTCGTGTTTAACCTCACCGGTGCAACTGAGTTTTATGGGTGTGTTCTTGGGCAAGATACTTTTCCATAACCTCGTCCATCAGATATGGACGTAAACTGGGCTGTCCTTTCGTCAAGCATGTTAAAGGACCATAGGAATCTACTCATTAGTAAGAGTAGGGCAGGGTGTCATATTTCTATGTATGCTTCTCTCTCTAAGGTGACTCTAAATAACCAATAACCTAATCTGTGTTAAACAGAATTCAATCAATTTGAGCTTACATATAATTCTTAACAGCTTTGATCTTACATGTAATGTGTTAATGCTTTGAGCTTACATGCAATTTGTTCACTGTACCTTTGAGCTATTAAATGTGTAATTTGTTAACAGCTTTGAGCTTACATGTAATTTTTTCATAGAACTTTAGAGCTTACATGTAATTTATTCACAGCTTTAAGCTTACATGTAATTGGTTCACAGTACCATTGAGCTTACATGTAATTGGTTCACTGTACCTTTGAGCTATTGAATGTGTAATTTGTTTACAGCTTTGAGCTTACATGTAATTTGTTCACCGTACCATTGATATTTCCTGTAATTTGTTAACATCTTTAAGCTTACATGTAATTGGTTCACATTACCATTGGGCTTACCTTACCTGTAATTTGTTAACAGCTTTGAGCTTACATGTAATTGGTTCACAGTGCCTTAGAGCTTGCGTTTAATTGGTTCACAGTGCCTCCGAGCTTACGTGTAATTGGTTCACAGTGCCTCCGAGCTTACATGTAATTGGTTCACAATGCCTCCGAGCTTACGTGTAATTGGTTCACAGTGCCTCCGAGATTACTTGTAATTGGTTCACAGTGCCTCCGAGCTTACGTGTAATTGGTTCACAGTGCCTCTGAGCTGGATGCCACACCTTTAAGATTGAGTGTAGTTTGTATCGTGTACCTTTAAGCATAAGTATAGTGTATACTTGTTTCAGGCTAGCGAAGATGAAGGAGGAGAGAATGCACGTAATGTTCCCAGATGAGGTCGACACACCTAAAGATCAGACTGCACGTGCAAGGTTTCAAAAGTATGTCAGATAATTATGGTTTTTTTTCCTGTCATTAAATGAAAAGTTGTTATGTAAGAAAAACCTCAACTTTGTCTTGATTTTCCTAAATAACAACCCTTGTTTGTGCATCCACTCCAATTAAAAGTCAATTTAAAACAAATAATATGCAACAAACGGAGTACTATTTAACCTTGATATGAAAAGGCAAAATGGTATTCATATTATCATGCAGTTTACGTAAGAAGGAAAGGAAAATGGAATGTTTTACTGTCCTCATTTATTGTTTATATAGAGGCACCAAGTTAATACTGTAGTTGTCATGCAGACATGTATGGCAGGATGGAAGTTATCGGAGAAAGCTAGTTTTATCATACTAGTATCTTAATTGTTCAGGTACCGAGGTTTAAAGAGTTTCCGCACATCTCCCTGGGATCCCAAAGAAAATCTACCACTAGATTATGCGCGGATATTCCAGTTTGATAACTTCAAAAGGACAGCAAAGAGGATCTTGTCAGGTGATGAAGACTTGGAGGGTGGAGTCGCAGTAAGTCAAAGTATACCCTAGGGCATACAGCTGATCTGTGGGTTTGACTGGTACTTGGTCCTGCTTTGTAAATAATGAGTGAGAGGTAACAAAATGTGTACGACAGGTATAGAATACCAGCTGCCGTTCAAGACCTGAATAAACATGCATTGTCAGGTAATAGTTGAACCCACTGGAAGACTTCCACCTTCAGGGACAGGTTCCCTGTTATTATTATCTGCTACAAGACAAAGTTTTCAGGTGTACAGATGAGGTCTGTCAGTTTGTCCGTCATTCAGTCATGCATATCTTGCTTCTTTCTCATAGGGATTTTCACCAAACTCTGCCAGAATGTTCCTTATAATTATGCATCTAACATCATATGAAAAACTTTGAGTCCCTATGACCTACTTTTGACGAAATATAGGTCATGTCTGGTCTCAGCTACGACATACGTATATTGCTTATTTCTCGCAGGATTTTCACCATAGTTCATCACAATGTTCCTAATATGCAT